>OMMV01017304.1:2030-19593 GCA_900302635.1 Chatrabus melanurus
GCAGACAAAGTGTTTGAGTCATACAGAGTCAGGTCTGTAGTGTCCATCATCGCCGCTGTCATTTTGTTCATTTTTTTTGTGATCCGTCAGCATCGTTCCACAGCTAACTTATCCTTTAATTTGAAACCGGAGCTTCGAAACGGTTTCTCCGGCTCACCGGGCCTCTCGGCAGCCGTGGATTGTCTTCCTCCTCTTCCGAGCTTTCCCAGATTTCTGCAGAGTTCTGTCTTTGACTGCTTTCAAATCAATCTGGGATTAGGGTTGATTACACGGACGCCCCTTTGGGACGCTTTATTTCAATGAATTAGCCGAGTGAATGAACAGAACGGTATTTTGTAGCAGCCACATAAATTATGCATCGTCTGTGGATACCAACCGCCTTGATCATTTTTTTTATAGTCTGAATTCCGAGGATGAGAAATTAATTGCGAGCGGTGTCACGTGTAACCTCAGCCGTGTGCGACACAGTCTGTATGTTGTTTGTTTGTTTGTTTGTTTACTTGCTGATGGAGATGCTGAAATGGTTGAGTGGCGCTTTCATGTTATAGGTTATTGCTGGAATCATTCAAAGCTCAACAAAAACTTATATTTTTCAGGACCTTGATGAAAATTCTTGTCCGTACAGCATTAAAATATTTTTTTTACCCGTTCAGCTTTATTTTCTTTCTGGATTACATTCAGGTGATGTTGCAATGGTGGAAGAAAAGAAATAACTGTGCAAAAGCCCAAGAAATATAATCTATCTTATAATCTAAAAAAAAAAAAAATATGGCAACAAATTTCTTAATTAAGTTAAGGTTAGGCAAACAGATTGTCTGTCTGGTGGAATTAATTTTACTCGGGACATCGGTCACTGTGCACATCTTACTGATTTATTGCCAAAATCACAGAAATATCAGTGCATAAATCTGATCAAGAATCAAGTGAATTCAAGGCTTTGAAATATTAAAAAATGCAAATGACATGCAACAATTTGCATGTGTCAGGATTTAAAATGGGCGTCTTTGCCTAAAGAGAAGTTTGCAGTAGATGAAGAGATGAATTATTGGTAGCTGCACCGCCCGTGTTCTGCACCTAGCATCACTGATCAAGTCAGATTTGTGTAAACAACAGCGCACCCTAGAGGCTTGATGTGCATCTAAACATTTTTCAACAAAAACAATCTTCAAGTTTCAAGGAAGAAAACCAAGGGATTTTTTTTTTTTTTTTTTTAAATGCATAACATTTATGCATTTTCTCAGATGGATATTTGGTTTTTAAACATATCCTCAGTCAAAGCTACTTCTCATCATCGGAGTTAAGTGCTCAACCTACGCTGGTGGCTGTGACCAATCGATTAGCACGACATGCTCAGCCGTGTTGTACAGCGAGAGGCTACAATGTTAGATTAAATGCCGGCTAGATCCTCATCGGGGAGGGGGGGTAGGAATCAATGGTTGTTGTTAAAGTGGAATTGTGTGTGTGTGAGGGGGTGGGGGAGTGAGGACCGTAGAGTCACTTTACACGGTGCGTCCTGGCCTGTTTGCACGGTGGCGCCTGTCGGTATTGACCTGGAGAGGAAGCCTGGGTAAGGAGGAGAGAGGCACTTTGTCATCATAGTCACGCCCAAGTCTGAGCCCCCGTAATCACACGCAGAAGCTGGATTTTTATGCACTTTATTACACACTGCTGCATACTGATGCACTGGTGTAACAGAAGTGCTGAGTGTTTGAGATTTGTTGAATGAGCACAATGATGGAAGGTCCTGAATTTTTAAAGAATTTCACCCAATGACACAGAAGCAGTCAGGTATTGATCATCTATCCTGGTTTCCCTTTGGGTCCTATTTTCACAGCAGGTGCAAAAAGAACTTGCACAGAGGGCGCGTCCGTGCACACTTTGCTGTTTAAGTGTTGGGGAAATAGCGTAACGCCAGGCGCTGTGTGCAGAAGAGCTGGGTTTACTGTGTTTATTATTCATGGGCATTTTGCAGGCCGACCATGATCTCAACCAATCACAGCGGCACCTGCCTTCCTTTTAAACTGAACTGTGTCAGGCATAAAGCACTGTGCTATCGAGGAAGCGGATACAATTTTAGCATCATAATTCTCTTACAAACAGATTTTATGACATTTTCAGAACAATCATCAATGTTTTACACGTCACACGCTGAAGTAGAACTGATTATGTCCAGTATGGGAGCACGGCGCACCACAGTGAGCAGAGAGACATTTGCGGTTTGCAGCTGCCGTGTTTGAACACAAGTCGTGTGCATTTGCTGCTGTAGTCGGGTATGTCCTGTCACAATGTTGTGTCATTTCACTTAGTAGGCTGAGCTCGCCAGGAAGCAGTAATTAGGCAATATTAACACAAAATGAACAAGAAGGAAAAACACAATATTACTTTGCAGATTTAATACTGCTGCCCTGAAGGCAACCGTGCAACAGGCGTTGCTTTGTTTAATCATAATGCCAAAAAGGCTGGAGGAAAAATGGCTGTTTTCGATGATGATGGAAAAGTTGAGTCGATAACTTTAGCGTCAACAAAGAGTGGAGAAGGTCTTTGTTTGTCTGGTCAGTCTTCATCTGAGCTGAGTGTGTCGCTTATTTGAACACATTAAGGGACACACCTAGACTTTTGGGCCAACGTAGACGAACTTACTTGCAAACGTCGGCGTCCACTAGCCGCCGCTGGGCTCCGCTGTCCTCCGCCGATGAATGTCGACCGTGTCCAAAATTTTCAACATGTTTAAAATGCCTCGCCGTTTGCAGACGTACCTCTGGCTATGTTGGAGAATGTTCGAGAAAGTTAATCTCCGCTATGACCAAGTTAGCATCCGCTAACCTCCGCTAGCCGAAGTTGCAGGTGCGATTGTCGATGTTGGGTGCTGCTTCGCCCTGCCTGCTCAGAATCACTGGGCAGTGGTGTGTCGAACCCCTCTCCCGCACGTTGCCACGTTGGCAAAGGTCCCGCTGGTTCTAATGGAGCGCTGGCTAACGCCCGCCTCACGTTGTGGAATGCCAATGGCCAATTTTCTCGACTTTGGGTAAACGTCATAGTGTGACTGCGACTTTACAGGCAGTGCAAAGCGGCGTGCAACGCAAGTCTCCACCTGACACAGTTGTCATTTTAGCACCCACGTTGTCTACTTGTGCACATCTGTCCACCCATACGCGTGTTGGTCTTAAAATGAAGTGTGGTTTGGCACAGTGATGGGGCATTGCTATCATGAGGCAGCAGAAAGCGATTGCACCATGACCGACAAAAACCTGGTCTAAAGTCAAGTGCATAGATTTTTCCCCTATATTCACATATGCCTTATAAGGCCACATGGTGGCTTAGGGTTAAAGCAATCGCTTTCAGTGCAGAAGGTTCCTGGTTCAAGGCCACCCCTGCCCATTCTCCATGTAATGTGGAGTTGCGTCAGGAAGGGCATCCGGTGTAAAACTTGCCAAATCAACATGCAGATCCATATCGGATCTGCTGTGGCGACCCAGAGTTGAAATTGGGAGAAGCCGAAAGGACTTACTATTCAGATACGCCTTATATCGGCGGGTTAATGACGCACATGCACTCTCTTTCTACACACGCTCATTAGCGCATCAAGCTACAACAAAACCGCATTGAAAACAATTTCAGATAAAATCAAAGTAATGGAAAAATACTAAACTTTATGAACTCTGGTTTGTACCATATCTCTATGCCAATTTTATTCCCCCCTCCGTTCGCAGGCAAAGGCACCAAGACAGGGCCAAGTATACAACTGTGGGGGTTTCCTGTGCCCGGTGGGATGGATGGAGATGGAGGCGGTGTTGCATGAATGAGGCACTCGACTGCTTCACCTCAGGGAGCTGTGGTGGATGCTGGCTGGTGGATCTTGTAAATGATCTGCTCGCATGCTTTGACGTGTTTGTGCAGATCGGTTTCCTCACCAGAAAGCCTCTCTGTGCTGTCAACCAACTGAGACCGCCATCTAAATGGCAATGTGCCCAAATTATGTGTGCCCAATAATGGTAGCGACGGGTGAAAAGCAAAACAAAGTATCGCACCACCAGCCGCAAGTTCTGGAGTGTTAAGGAGCGCCGCAGGCCAATGCGATGCGCAGAGCACAAGATGGCAGTAATATGAACACACCTTGTCCTGCAAAGGGAAGAAGGGCGTGGCAACTCCTTTCCATTTAAAGCAACAGGCACAGAAATGGAGTTAGTTTTTCAAGCCCTGAACATTCTTTTCTAAAAGATTAATTACTTCAGTATTAATGCTCTTTTATTAATGCTTTAATATTTTAAGACACCTGGTGATATTGGATTGCTAAAAAAACAAACAAACAAACAAAAAAACCATAGATGATGTGACCCCTCCTACATTTAGCAAAGAAAGACTTGTATCATTCTCATACATCAATGAAAAATATTTAGTGCTTAATTCTTTCCAGAATCCTCTGCCATTTGTTTCGCTGGAAGAAGCTCCGTGTTTGGAAATGCATCACTTTCTAAAAAAGCAGAGAAACTTTCTCTGTACCTGAGCAGAAACTGTTATTTCTCACGTGCATTCCTACTCTGTTATGCATTTCAACCAACCTGACTCAAGGATGAAAAAAAGCAAATGATTTGCTTTTTTTGGGGAATGGGGGTGGCCTGTATCTTGTGTTTCTGGGGTAACAACGAGCCGATTGCTGCAGCGAGCACCCTGTCGGTGCCTCTGGCGATGGCAGATAATTGTGCATGAACAAATGAAACTCCAGAGAAAGTGTGCTGCCAAATTTCTCAGGTCAAAATACAGTATGAATCAATGTGGAGACAGAGTACTTAATATTTTTGTATATTTTGAAATTTAATTTGGTAGTCAAGCACGGTGATCTTAATTATTCTGAGGCTTTTAAAGGTATTCCCTAAAAAAATATTGCTGGATTTGGTTGAAAGGTGCAGACTGAAAATAGGACAACATTCACCTGTTACAATTTGTCCTGAATTAATATTATTATTATTAGAAATTGAGAAATATGATTGTGGGGTCATTCTTAGATTTTATGGTGTGATATCCATACTATGCAGAAGTCTTAAGCACCCAAGTGTTTCTGTACAAATGGTTTTTTTTTTTTCTTGATTGGAACATTTTTACATGTATAAATGTTTTGACGAAATTTTAAAAAATTGCAATTTCACAAAAAAATTGTATTTTTATTAAAGAAAGTAATGCATCTTTTCAGATTAAGAAATTAAGAAACACCTGGTTACTTTATAGATTTGTATCCAAATGAAAATTTCCACAAAAAACAGGAGATGATAATCAATAACATGGTTTTGTAAAATTCTAAGATGTCACCCAAGATATTTTTAGTCTCTTGTGCTTTGCAGCAAAACAAAATCATTTATCATGAATTATTATTAAATCATTTTGTTTATTTTTCACTCTAATTTTTTAAGTCTGCCAATATTTTTGCACAAAAAGCATTATTTCGTGGTTCTGAAAGACATTTCTGTCTTTCAGAACTATGAAATAATGCTAAACATTGCTTTGTAGTTCACATAAA
Organism: Chatrabus melanurus; assembly: GCA_900302635.1. Lineage (NCBI taxonomy): Eukaryota > Metazoa > Chordata > Actinopteri > Batrachoidiformes > Batrachoididae > Chatrabus > Chatrabus melanurus. The sequence continues at coordinate 7,543 of OMMV01017304.1, forward strand.
ATAGTCGAAGAAAACTTAAAATATGTGAAATATTGACTGTGGACTTTCATAAGTCGGCCAAAAGGTAATGGCATTTGAAATAAAATTTTCTTTGTGTGCTTCCATAATTTTCTGTAATTCCCTGAAAGAACTGCTGGTGTCTTTCTGTTTTTAATGGCTTTGTGTGAGTGCTATTGAACCCTGTGAGTCAGCTGATAAAACCACTGTGAAGTCCTTGTTAACACGTGATTTATGAGTCTGGCTTATTACTGTGAGATTTCATTGATTTGTGGAAATTGTCCACCTCTGGTTATTGTGTGCGTTTTATCGTAGAAGTAGGGAGGTTGGTCAAAAACGGTCTGAATTAATGGAAGTCTTGCAGCAGATGTGGAGTAGTTGTAACGCAGAGCAGACAGTTTGCAACCACCGCAAGAAAAGCTTAAAAATCATCTCCTCCTGCTCCGTACCCTTCAGTTTGTACCCTCCAATTTTTCTCGCTGACTTCACGTTTGCGTTGAATAGAAAAAAAAAAACTCTTTTGTCGCGGCACGAGGGATCACCAGATAGAGCAAACGATAGGTGGAAAAGCACCCGCTGGGGTGTGGGATTGCTTGTAGAAAGGCACCCGAGCGCTCGTCTGCAGGATTTGTTTGACTCGGGTAATTGAAAGTGTTTTAAACTATTATAGCAACCGGAGGGCTTGTTTAACTGTCGAGCTGCCAGTCAAGCGGGTGGGCCAAAAGCCCGAGCCCGTCAAGGCCTGTCAGTCAGTGGAAACGAGAAGTGTCGGCTTAATGGATTTCTCCACAGCGTTCTGTCTCCGTGCCCAGCAGAGCTGGAAGAGAAGGGGGATAGAGGGAAAAAAAAAAATCAATGCATTGTCATGTGCGAGTGTGAGAGCCATCAAACGACCAGGTGGATTGGAACTGTATTTGTCTCGTGTCGATGTTGAGATGCAGCGAGGGAGCAGGAGGTGCTGCTTTGAGTGCATGCCCGTATCTTTTACAACAATATACGTGTTTGAGCATTTAAGAGGAGCCGGCATTCGGAGATAGACAGGAGTTCTCGGCACGTCTCTTCTTGCTTTTGTTGTGATTCCAGGCGTAAGAGGGATCACATCACCCTCCAAACAAGTTTGCTTTTTATCCTGTCTCTCTGCAGGTGGAAAACTGTCTTTTTGTTTATTAGTTCTGCAGGTTGATCACCTGCAAACTCCTCAGAATAGACGATCACGAGTAGAAATGCACAAAATGTGTACGATGTTGCAGGTCGTATACTGAGTAAGATGTGTCCTTGTTTTTGATTGCACCTGAATGCACAGTGCTCCATCATTTAGGGCCTGGGTTACTAAAGGTTTGTGTACGTAAAAACGTGCGCAAACACCGTAGCTCTTGCAAAAAAAAAAGGTGCATGCTGATTTATTAATGGAGCGCAGTGCCCCTGGGCCCTTCCAAGCCGGAGCCAGTTGCGGCTCACCGCCACAGAGGAAATGCGTTGTTGCCACCATTGAAAAGCAACACCGTCGTTTACTCTGGTTTTAGATGTTGCTGCATCTGGCCTTTTTCTGGCGGCAGGTTTTTGATATGTGACGTTTTTCATGATGCGAGCAGCACGCAGCTAAAATAGACAGAAAAATGATCATTTTGACATCATAACATCAAAAAATTAACACCTTTTACTGGACTGGGAAGGAACTCGCATGAAAATATAAATACCATTTCAGGGATTGAAAAAAATCACATGACTGCTGTCCGGTTACAAGATGTCTCTTTCTGCGGGGTCCGGTCATTATTCCGAAGGTCCATTGGTCCGAAAATTAGGGTTAGTTAGTTACTTTTAAGGGACCCACCCTAATAGGTAAAAAATACCCCTAATTTGGCCCAAATTGTTACTCAATTCAATAGATTTTAGTACCACAGGCCCATAGAATGATACAAAAGGTTTAATTCCTAACATTCTAGTTTGAACTGCATATAATCATTTTTAACAATTTTCGGACCAATGGACCTTCGGAATATTGACGAGTCACCACTTTCTGCTCTTCACCCATCAACTAAACCCACACAGAGTTCTGTGACCCACAGAATCTGGATAATAAAAATCGAACGAAAGAAATGCTAATGGTGAGTCTATGTATTGCTATTTTTAATTTGATATAAAAGAGTCGATGTGAGGTGTGCTTTCAGGCAGATGCTGTTGGGTGAACGGCCGTATCTGCTGAACAAGCAATAAAATAAAATAAAAAGCACACACAAAAAAGTCCAAACTGAATTTCTCTGCCATCGTGCAACTAGTTCACTAGATTTTGCTAACAGACAACATTCTTTTTTTTTTTTTTTTTTTTTGACATTCACAAAACAAACATGCAGTCGCTGGCTAGTTTGAGCAGAGCTATGACGCCGACTCTGGTCAAGCGCGACAAGTACGGGCAGGGCAAGAAGAGAGTTTGACAGACAGTTCAACAGGCCAATGATTTGTCGCGGCCCGTACCAGGTGATTACAGCCCTGTGGCTTCCACGGGTGACGTTTATTTTTCATTTTAACGTCAAAGCATTTAATTAATTGGTTGCTATTCGAGTGTAAAGAAGATTTCAGGTAAAATAGCCAAAAAAAATCTTCAGGAATGATCTCCTACAATCAATAATACAATGCTGCAAGGATGTCTGTCTGTCTGTCTTATTTCTCGGCCGCCAATGGGAAGATTCCCAAGAAACTTTCCATGCATAATTGGGGACCCATGCAGATGTCATTTCTTTGGAGAAAAATAATTGACGCCTCAAGAGAGACCTCTCTGTGGGGAGACCACCTCTCTTTTGAGGCAGATCATGCTGTGTGTGTCCGCTCCACTGTGTACTCTTCTTCTGCGCGCTTCACAGACACGTTCACAGCAACAGGACATACCGCTGCTTCCTCCTGCTGGCCGTTAATGTTACTGCACCGTTTCCACTGTCCACACACAGAAATGACTTCAGTGTGTTTCCCTTTCAGTCCACTCTGGAGAGCGTCCGCTCCACTGTGTTATATGCTATCATGGATGCACATATATTTGAATATTATGTTACTGTTAAAGTGGGGGAAAAACAAAAAACCGCTGCTTCATAAGTAACGTAGTGTACCAGGAGGTGCTGACAACATTCATTCATTCATTTTCTACCACTTATCCGGGTCCGGGTCGTCCAAGCAGCTCAGCCCACACTTCCCTATCCTCGGCCAAGAACTGTAACTCTTCTCGAGTGATCCCGAGGTATTCCCAAACCAGCTAACCAGTGTATATGTGTTTTGTGGACTTGGAAAAGGTGTACGACTGGATCTCATGAGGTGTCCCGTGGGGGGTGCTGCGGGAGTATGGGGTAGCGGGACCGCTGGTACACGCTATCCAGTCTCTATATGACCAAAGCAGGAGCTGTGCCCGCATTCTCGCCATCACATCAGACCTGTTCCCGGTGGGTGTTGGACTCTGCCAGGGATACCCCTTGTCACCAATCCTGTTTATGGTTTTCATGGACAGAATTTCAAGGCACAGTCAGGGATTGGAGGGTGTCCAGTTTGCTGACAACATAATTGTGAGAATACATTTACTCAGAATACCCAATGACATATAGTCACCGACCACAATTGTCCGCCTATAGGTAGGCATAAGCTAAGAATAAATTGGAAATTTTTGGGGAGATGGTTCCTAAAAAAAACCGGGGGAACATCAGGTTGGTCTCTGGCAGTATCCTTTGCAGTATAATCCTCATCACTTTATTCTTTCTCAGCTATAAACACCACTCATGCTTGGTACATGCTCACGGGCACTGTCTGTCTAGTACCTTTAATAAATGGCTAGTGCAGGGTTGATATAAACTGGGATATTTGGGGGTGGGACTACACCTGACTGTATTTCTTTAGCAGTTGTTGTACCACGTATGTTCCAACAATTACAAAGTAGGTTGCTAGTGTTATTTTGTTATTTTTAGGGTACAGTGGATTTCCAAAACTATTTTTTTCCACAAAAAAAAAAAAATTCTTGCAAAAGAAGCAATGGTCAAAGGTGAGTACAACATTCACGGACGTGATTAACAATGTTTTAAAATGACCAGGGTTATAAAAACTAAACATCCTTTCAGGCCATTTCTCCCTGTCACATCCTCATACAGGGATGTTCCTAACTGCTTAATGGAATGCAGCATTTTCCCAAACTGGAAATTCTTCAAACTTACAACGGGAGAACATTAGAAAACATCGAGCCAATGACAACACTCGCCTACAAAGCACTGACATGCACGCACACACCCTCTGCCCTACCTCTCCGGCTCCTCAGACGTATTTATTTTATCATTTCTAACACCGAAAGGCCGCCGTGGCACGTAGCTTCGCTTCATGTCAGCACCACCTTGTGTGATTTATAGCCGGCAGATCCGGCTCGAGCATCGTCATTTTTTAACCGCCCTTCTTTTATCTCTACCAAACGATCGTATTAACCATCGCCAAAGTCTAACACAAGGCAGAAGGAGATGTCTGTGTTGAGCTAAACCAGACGACCCTCTGAAAGGCATCAAATCATTTCACCATGTTGGAAGCGATGAGTGGTAATTACTTGTAATTGGCGCCTCAGATTTTTCTCTCCATCGTCTGCCTTTTTCTAAATTGGATGATTTCCTTTTTTCTCTCGCTCTTCTAGAGGGATGATAGATACCTCAAAACCAGTCAGGGGCCAAAATTGGAAACAGTTTGTGTTCCATTTGAAAAGTATTATTGTTGCTGTATCTCACATGCATATGCACCATGATTTTACATAGTTCAAAGACCATCCTTTGTTTTCAATGGGACTGCTGTTTGTTAGCGCTTATATTTGTTGAAGCATGCGGCCTCTTTTCGTGTTACGATGGACACGCACTTGTGCTGTGTGACGTTAATTGTGTTTTTTGGGAGCATCTTGTCTCAACATGGCTCAATGTTTGTAACGTGGCGCGCACAAAGCGGTGTGCGCTCAGTGCGGACGGCCTTAATGTTCACACTTGCGGGATAAGTCGGCTAAACCAGCACAATATGTTTACAGTGCACAACTTTAAATGTCTTTGTGCAACAAAATTCCAGCAACAGCATCAGATGGTTTTGACTTTGCAAATGCAACATGAACATGTGTTTGCAATTGCTGCAAGTGTCCGTTGTAACACCGGCATGCATGTAAAAGACTAGCGACCAAATATTCGCCTCACCTTTCTTTGCAAAACAAAGGCATGGGTGGAAAAATGAAAGAAAGTTGGAAAGCAAAAGATGACACACTCCTGGAGGAGTATTTCCTTCTTGTCGGACTGAATCAAGCAGCGATGTCTCAATCGTGCAGAGTCGCTGTTGTTATAGCGTCTGTGTCTCGTGCACACTCATGTGCACGTGACGTCAGAGCGGCTGACCTTGCGTCACGTTGTAAGATTATAAAGAGTCAGACGATGTTCTGCAGCGGTGTGAAATTAATGTTAATGAACAAGGGTTCTAAAGCGAGTAATCCGACCTCGTCTGTGAAACGACTGTTCAGTGAATAACGTTCTTCTAAGCGTGCGGTTCTGGCAGAACATTTCATGACCCACTTTTAGATCACCAGCTGAAAAACACTGCTCAATGACATTCCGGGAGAAACGAGCACAAAAGGACTGTAGGACACTGTATCTCACATGGATGAAATTAAGGATTACTTTAAAAATGTAAAGTTACCAATTAAAAAAAAAAAAGGAAATTTATCATAAAATTGAAGTAATCAAATCTGATTTTTTTTATTTTTTTAATCGCAACAACAAATCCATGTAAATGCAACCTTTGCCAGTTTGCCAGTGTGAGATCTATTTTCTATCGGCACAATACATCTGTGTGAAACGGCTGAAGTAGCTTCAGAGAAGGGAGCGCTCATGGACTCCAGTCTGCACAACTTTGGTGTTGGGTCCAGCAGCAGTATGTGTGACAGCTTCAGTCAAGCATACTTAAGACCTGTATCCGTACTTAAGACCACCACTGACGTCACAGCAGTTTCAGCAGTACTCCGTTTAAGCCTTCAACAACGCTGATTTAAAAGCGAAACAAAAAAAGCTTTCCACATGGTTTGCAACCGTAGGGGCTGTGAAACATTGACAAATTAACGGTTTATTTCACTGAAAAGTGCTTTTTAAAATTTATTTATTTTTATTAACCCAATCTAACACTTTCGGTCCTCCAGCAAAAAGCATTGGAGGCATGTCCTTGATTGGACAGAGAGTGGGGGGTGGATGTCGGGGTCAGTTTTAACTCTTCATTTAATCTTAATTCCAGATAAAATGCGTTTACATTTTTGACTTTTTTTGGTTTTCTGTTCAATGACATTGAAAACTGAAGTTATAAAGTATCCGATATGGCTCTGCATGTTGATTTGGCACAGGTTTTACGTCGGATGCCGTTCCTGACGTGAAAACTGAACTTATCTTTAAAGTAAATCCACTATTAAAATGCATTTTAAAAAACTAAATGTAGTATATTTCAAAAGACAGTAAGTAATTTTATTTATATATATATATGATGTAATCACTATGGCTTTACCTGGACATACACATCGCTCCAGCTCGCCATGCATTTTTCTAGTTTTAATGGAATTGTGTATTCTTTGTTTCCGGATTGCTCACCTTTTCCCCGGAAGCTCTGAGGCTTAAAGCTAAAATGTTCGTAACAGAGAAAGGAAACAATCCACTCACTGTATATTTGATAGATCATTCGTTCTGACTTTGTCGTCACACTGTTGGGCTGTGAAGCTCGGGATAAAGTTGTGTCCTGCCAGCAGCAGAGACATCAAAGGGGTCCATTTGGCAGACGTTGTGGGGCCGGAGCACAGTGGATTGCAGCAGGAATAACAGAGCGAGGTGTTATTATTACAGGGCTGATTTAGGACTATTATGGAGAACCTCTGCAGGGGTTTCACAGCGAACACCCCTGACACACACACCGGCATAAAACACGCATCACTTTATGGCCTTCACTGACATTCATTCGCACGAACAACTTCGAAAATACATTACACCATATGCTGCTGGCTGAAAACCCACAACGAGCATCAACACGCACACAGAGGACTTGGAAGGAGATAGATTTGTACACTCGGAGGGGAGGGGTGTGAGGTTGTCTGACGGCGAGTAAATCACATGTGACAGAAGCCAAACTCGGCCGAGGTGTGTCTCTTGACACAGTGTGATGGGGCGCGCCCTAACACATTACTGTCCGTCGGAGCGCTGTGCATGTGGGCGCTCACATGTACGTATGTACGTTGGTGTGCATCTGCGCCCTCTTTACTGCGATCTTGTGAGCAGCCAATCATTTCTTCCAGTCTAATTAGCACATGCGTAAATTCAAGGGAACCATGGCGCTCGTTCAGAGACGACGAATGACATGGCAACTGTTCAGTTGGGAAGGGGGGGTGATGTATGTGCATGTGATCCAGAAGATGACGTAAATATAACGGGGTGCCCGTTACTGTTGACTGAACACACTCCACGTTGTCACGTGCACGTGTTTGGACTCCCCGCTGTCATTAACTGTGCGACTGTCTGCCTTTCTGCACCAAACACTTGTCAAAACAAGTGGGTTCAACTTTGAAATCCGATTAATTGTTGAGCATTCTTCTTTTTAGAGAAATACAAGATCATAATCAACATTTGGATACGCGTTTCAAACTGAAGGCTGAAGCATACATCAATTTTAACGCATACAAATTACACATCAATTTTACAATCGCCTGTGCAAAATGAATGACTGAATGAATACATGTATCCATTCATTAATTTTCTGCTGCTTATCTGGGTCGCAGTGGCAGCCGAATTAGCAGCTCAGCCCAAACTTCCCTATCCTCGGCCAAGACCTCTAACTCTTCCCCGAGGCGTTCCCAAGCCAGCTGGGAGATATAATCCCTCCAGCGTGTCCTGGGTCTTCCCCGGGGCCTCCTCCCAGTTGGACGTGCCTGGAAGACAACGAGGTGGTATCCTCACCAGATGCCCGAACCACCTCAACTGGCTCCTTTCGATGTGAAGGAGCAGCGGATCTACTGAGTCCCTCCCAGATTGTTGAGCTTCTCAACCTGTCCCTGAGTGTAAGCCCAGACACCCTGCAGAGGAACCTCATCTTGTTCTTTCAGTCACTACCCAAAGCTCATGACTGTAGGTGAGGATTGGAGCGTAAATTGGCTAGTAAATCGAGAGCCTCGCCTTCTGGTTCAGCTCTTTCTTCACCATGACAGTCCAGTACAGCGTCTGCAGGACCTCAGACGCAACACCAATCTGTCGATCTCACGCTCCACCTTACCCCCCCCCCCACTGGTGAACAAGACCCTGAGATACTTGAACTCCTCCACTTGGAGGAGTTCAAGTATCTCAAGTGTTGTTTCATTGTATTGTGTGAAAGTATCTCAAGTATTGTTTTTGTCGAACACACAAAAGACACACGTCTTGTCTGGTATCTATGGCGCTCGGAAAGGTTCCTTTGGTTACGAGCGAAGCTAAAAGATGTGTCAACGCATGCAATCCGTGTCATGTAACGTGAATGTACACTGGCGAAAATAAGGTCCGTGGTTTAAAATGGCTATTAGAGGCAGCAAGGAGCTTCTCTCCCCGCTAATGAAATTAACGCAGCCGTAACGCGAGCGTGATGCTTACTGTGTGTTACAGGCTGTGTGTTTACAAAGGAAGGCTTTTGGAGCCGTTTGCTGTTCTCCTTTTAAAGACTGGACATTCAAAACAGAAGCGAGAGCGGTTTCAAATGGCTCCTTTTCAGCGGCAGTTGTCTTAGTTGTTAGAACAGTGGCTCTTTGGCACTCCTCACTGGGTCATCGCATAAAGCCCGCCCCATATGAGATAAATGGTTGCGATTGGCCCGGCCTGTTTTCGGCTGAGTGGAAATGGCCATGGATGGGGGAAGACCAGACCCTTTCGCAAAGCGAATTTATTCGCGAAGTGAATTATAGGTCTGGTTTACCAGGCTAGGTTTGGGTAAATGCTACCCTGGTTTTCTTTGTTGCAGTGCTCCTGCGGTTATTACCGCCGCAGTGAAAATCCTCTTACAGTCGACACGAGCACTGGAACTCACAATTGCATCACATAAATTTCAGAGGTCAGCTGAGAATGTCACGACAGATATGTGATGTCGCATGCTACTGCAGAGCAACAAAACGGACGCTTTGGAAAACGTGTATGTTCAGGCTGCAGATTTCGGCAGATGCTCTTGGGCTCATAGTCTCAAGACATAATTCAGAATAATTCTCTTAAAACGCAATAAATTGCACATTTCATCTGTACTGCAGACTGTTGTCACAAAGCTGAAAATGGGGGTTGGGGTTCAGACGTGTCACACCTGATGTAACAAGACATTGTTTCCTCGTTGGCACCTGGGGGAGGGGCAGGAAAGCATGGATCAGAGGGGCTAACGACAGGAAGAATAAACACATGAATAAATAACAGCAAAAGGCAAACGGAGTCCAGCCATCAGTCCAATTTGGCTGAGCCTTGTCGCTCGCTTGCTCCCTCACAGCTGGGAAATTCACGCTAAGTTGGTTTGGTGAGGAGAAAAGAAGTCTTTCTGAACATCGGACCCACTGCAATGTGGCAGATGTCAGCATTCAGGTTTTTCTTTTTTCCCCTCCGTATTGTTGGGCTCGTCTGCAGCAAGGACACTGTGTATTTGTGAGTATATTTAGTATATGTGCTCGGGGTGACAGTCGGGACACAAAGGTTAAAAGAGAAGATATCGCTAACAACCAACTGCAGCTCAGGCAGTAGAGCAGATAGTCATTAACCAAAAGGTCTGCAGTTTAATTGCTGACTAAGACACCGATGCCCAAATTGCTCTTGGTTCCAGTCCCAGATACAAATGAATGGTTAACATCAATTAGGGCATGGCTATTAAACCTCAGCAAAGCCATAATGCACATCGAACCCCATGCACAAGTGGGAAAAGTACATGAAGAAAGAAGATATTGCTAATAACTAGAAGAGCACTCATTTAGCAATTAACTGCTCCAAGCCTACAGTGTTGCACAAAGCTTCTAAAATGTCCTGGCTCGACTTTTTTTTTTTTTTTTCCCCTCTCTCTCCCCCAATAAGCATGCCCATCTTGGACACTAAGGGCCCTACCCTCGTGATCTATGGTGCACAGTGCAAATGCATTTGGAGCATCTGTGGAGATTGTCAGTCATCCAGGTCATGGTATCCATGAAGCTTTTCTGGATGAAGAGTGAAACGTCTACAAGGAACTAAACAAGTCCAGTTGACCTGAGACAACCCACCTGGATGCATTTGGGGGCATGTTCAGCTCAACGTTGCTATTTAAGGGGATATCTCACCTGCGATATTTATTTATTTATTTGCTTGCTTTGCGGCCAATTTGAGATGGTAAGTGCAAATTTGCATTTTTATTTGCAAAAAAGCCTCGTGAAAATTGCACACGCTAATTTTTAAAAAGTTTCAAATTTCCCGTAACTGCAAAAATTGAGTCTCTGACGTGAAATGGTGGCAAATCTGTATCAAATCTGTCTCTTTTAGCATGCAAGTGCCGCGCGACATTCTCATAATGGTCGCAAAATTGGGGTTTGCAATGCACGTAACAAAAAAGGCAAAATATATTGCAGCCATACAAACTTGTCATTGCAGTGAGACAATCACACTAACATTCTGTGTATCTTTTGCAAACACTCTCATGCGAAAAATCAGGTTGCAAGTTTATCGCATGCGAGAAATCGCAGGTGAGATGCCCCTTTTACAGAGCGTGTAATCTGAGCACAAATTGGGGCGCAAAGGGGTTGTACCTACTCACTTAAATAGTCATGGGTGTGTTTTGGGCTTAACATGAAATAAACCAATCAGCTTGTCATCTGCCATCCCCTGGCAGGAAATTCCAGGCGCTGGGCACAAAGGAGTTGGATTTACCATGTTCAATAGGTGCTTGTGTATTGTAGTCCGAACATGATGCCAACCACAGCGGCACCTGTCCTTCCCTTTAAACTGGAGTGCACCATGCGCACAGCGAGAGAGCTCATAAAATGGGGGGGGGGGTTCTCCTCCCTCCTCCAAATTTGAACTGGACATCCCGAATGAAAGCATCTCAGACGAGTTTGAATTTGCGTGTGATCGGGTTTCACCAAGAACCTCTAAGGACCCCCACTTTACTGAACACAGTATTGGTTATTGTAAGTTATTGACTTTTTTTATATTCTTACCCTAATGAGTCAAAACATAAAAAAAAACATGTCACTATTTGGTCTACATGAATTCCAAACCTTCCAGCTTTAAATTTTGAAAGCAGAACTGTCAGTATTCTATTTACCCAAATCCCAGTGTGGTAGCGTGGTTAGGTCGGCAACACAGTTTGTTTCCATTTCCAAATGCACTATCACAACACAAAAGAATTGCTTGTGAGCATCTCCTAATTTATTGCCCAAAGTGAACAAACCAACACTAAGCCAATTGAATGCCATAGTACAAATTACCGGCGGGGGATGCTCGGCGTGCAACTCTGCGTTCTTGTTTATTATGAGTCAAAAGGAAGCGAAAAAGTGGCCACATCTGCAGAGAGAAAGCAGAATCACAAATCTTTGTCATTATACCAAAATAGTACATTGAAATTTACTTGTGCAGCCCCTAGAACACTGTACTTAAATGCATACATACGCACGCACACCTCACACCCAATAAATAACATTAAACATTTGTTTTAAAAGAGCAGCAGCATAATGGTAAAGTGGTTAAAAAAAATGGTAAAAACCTAAAAAGCCTCAACGGGCACTGTATTATTGCATATAATGTCCCACATCTATTTCTGCACATAATGCCCCCCAGTTTGCACCATGTTTGCCTCAGTAGGCACTGTGCAAGTACTGCACATATTCTCCCACATTTTGCGTTATGATGTAATTCACCAATAAATGACACTGAAATAGTTGCCTTGGTGCTTCATTTTGTGTCAGTACTCACTCATAAGTGAGCAGAAACAAGTTTTTCTCCCTGGGATCTACTTGACAGTTAAGGGTGTTGAATGTAACTCTCTGGGGAGAGCTATAGGGATCTGTTTTTTGAGGTGGGGGGGGGCATA
>OMMV01017334.1:5467-17006 GCA_900302635.1 Chatrabus melanurus
ACAGCAGCCTGGACATGTCATTTCCTCTGTGGGACAGTCACAGGCACAATCCTAATTAGGAAACCAAATTATACTCCGATAATGACGATTAAGGATTTGTATGATCAACTCTGTGTGGAGAGAGAAAAAAAAAAATGGTAGAAACTAGTGCTGGGACGATGAGATGGTTAAAAGAAAAATAATCAAACATTTTCATATTTGTCAAGCAGAAAAAAATCCAAATTTGTCTCATTGTGTTGGGATTTACTTCTTTAAAACTGAACATTTGGGCCTTTACTAACCAGATTCTGTAGATCAAAGATGTTATCATGGGCTTTAATTCTTAAGACTGTAGTTTAAAAAGTTACACTTTTTGAAAATTGATTTCTTGAAGCCGGTGCACGGCTAACTGTGATAAACATGAGGTGGAAGGAAATTTGATGCCATTTAATAACGCTTGTTACGGCTTCAGAAGTGGTCACTTCTTGGTTTAAGCATTTCCTCCAGAGATGCACTGATTTGATGTTTTCACTCCTCATACGGGTTCCAGGACCTGCGCTCCAGTACGCCTCTGATGACGAGGTTTTACAAATCTCCCTATGTTGAGTTGATTATTATTTAAAAAGCGTTTTTTTAATGCATTAGTGCACGAGCTGCCATGCGACTCCTGAAGACTTATTTTTGTGAAATTTTGGACAAAAAAAAAAAAAGTTTTTGAGGACGAGATATGCAACAAAAAGGTCTCCTAGTTCTGGACTGAAATGAGTCGTTGCACCTTAAAGCGACTGTTCGAACCTGAGAACCTGGATGTTCCAATCTACGAATGTCAGCATCGACACAGATCGCTATCCAGTAGGTCACATAGATGCGTCCCCGCTTCAATAAAAACGAGGTTAATCGACAATAATCAAAAATAACCGTTAGTTGCAAACTCACACAGCTGAGTGTGGAGGGGTTTTTTGTTTTTTTTCCCTCCTCCTTTGAGGTCAGTGAAGATTTTGCTTTATTGGTCAAAGAGCACTCGTTTCCTTATTAGTCAGCCGTTAGCGTTCTGACCACCGCGGCTCCTCACGCTGTCACGCACACACGAACACATGCAGCCACACGTGGGCAGTCCGAGGGCCGGCGGAGCGCCCCTGGGGCCTCGCTGCATGTGTTCGCTTCCGTGGTCCACTCCCTTCTCCCCGAGCCGCTGTTGCTGCTCAGATCCCACAGGCAGCTCCAAAGACACAAAGGCTGTCTTTGTTGTGAGGCTTCATGAGCCTCGTCCCGCGACGCGCACGCAGCCTGACCCGTCCACCTGGACACATGCTGATGAATTGACACATTGTCCTGAAATAATGTTTGCTTTCTTTGCTGTTTTTTTTTTTTTTTTTTTTTAATAAAGTATTTCCTCTGTCCTTTTCTGAGCAGATTATCTTTGTCTCTGGAGTTGGTTTTATTTTTAGGCTTAAGAGGTCACGGCGTCGGCCCCGCTGCAGCAGCCGGGGTCCACAGAAAGACGAGCAGACGGGTCGCGTTTGACCACAGGCTCCTTTTTGTGTCCTAGGTGGTCAGGGTCGTGTTTGTTGCCGCAGTAATTGTAATAGCAGAGCGTCTCTGCGGCAGAGAACATCCAGACACTGTTTGGTGTACGTTATCATCACCGCTCGTATGAACATTTCCGACGGGCCTTTCAACAAGCCACTTATGAAGAAAAGAAAAAAACAAGACCCTTCTTTACCCCCACAAACAGCAGTAACCCATTACTTACAGCCCACTCGCATGGTTTAGGTGGCAAATATTGGTATAAACATCGAAGAAGTCTTTCAGACTGAGAACTTTCCAAAAGGCTTCCATTAAGCGGTTTAGAAACTTGTTGGCTTTTTTTTTTTTTTTGCTCTTTCCTCCTCATGGCAGACGATGTCAAATCTACTCATGATACGGTGAGAAAATGTACGATTGGTGATTTAGATTCTTGTTCAGGTTGACCCAGCCATTATGCTATCACGACCCTGAGCAAATTAGCGTCTGGTATCTTGGCTCGGCTCAGGTTTCAGCCTACAGTGGGACACACGTGCAGTAGCAGATGAGCCAACGATGCCCCCTTCAGAGCGCGCTACCGCGCACATCGCCGCATGGATAAATATTGAAACGTGTGTGGGTTTCAAGGGGTTGTGTTTCTCACTACTTTATTCTCTACCTACTCTTCTGGAGTCTTGTAATGTGATTAAAGTCTATTAATCATCAAAGGAACTCTCGAGGGAGCCTGACTCATGAACTAAAGGGAAGAGGCAGAGGTGGGAAGTGTCAAGAAAGCTTTGAGTGAACACTCGCTATCTGCTCTTTAGATTGGGAGAGAAAAGCAGGCGCACTACCCACCGAGGTGCTGCCGGCTTCGTCGGCCTCTTCAGTCGCCTCTCATTAGCGGGGTTGACGAGGTACGAGACCGGCAGCTTCACATTGGTCTCGGTACAAGTCGGGTTAGACTGGGCCACTTTGGTTTTTCCTTCCACTGAACTCACCCTGGACTTTTTTTTTTTTTGTCTCCTCTTAGGTGGTTTATTTTACTGAAATGTACAAGATCTTCAGCGAGTTAACGGAGCAGATCGACCAGGCGGGGCTGACCGACGAGCAGAGGGAGAAGGAGACGGAGGCCAAGCTCAGCGAGTTGCGAGCTCTGTCCATCGTCGCCGATGACTGAGGAACGGGCCGCGATCCTTTCAGGGCTTTCTGAATGGAGCGCGCTCCGTCAGGCTCCTCCGCACTGTTCATTCAGACCAACAGCGGCGGCCTTAACGTGATTATCACTTTGTTTCCTCGTGGCCCCGTCACCCCCCCAGAGTCACCCTCCCATTTAGCTCTGCTAATCTTCAGATGTTTTATTGTCAAGACTGTGCAGCTGAAATGTCACATTAATTAAGCCATCAGCCGAGTGCAGCTTTAAAAGCCAACATGCCTTTTTTTTTTTTTAATGAAACAGTTCTTTTCAGAGCGAGTTATTCTGGCACGAACGTTCTTTGTCTCAGTCGTCTGTAAGGGTTTTGTTTCTCAAGCAGAAAGTACTTGTTGGTTATATTTACTTACCAGAACTAACTCGTTTTTATGACACCGCTTTGAAATGACACTGCAGACGTGATGTTTGACAGACACTAAAGTGAGGATTTTGTTTTTGTCTTTGTTTTGAAGTTGAAGTTTGTATTTTAGACTTTGTCCTGACTCTGACCTCACAGCTGACCTCTGAAGTCAGCATGCCACTGCTGCTCAAGCAGGAATCAGTCTAAAAGTGAGGCTGTTGCGCCCTCTAGTGGCAGACTGTGATCACCTCTCCACTCTTTCCTTTTATTCGTGCGTCCATCCTTTGTTCTATTGTTGGCGTTTCATCTCGTCTGGTCGGGAAAAACTTCTCCCTTTGTTGTCACTCTTCACAAAGTCTCGTCTGCTTCGTGCCCGAGGTCAAGTGGTTTGGCTTCAACTCGACAGCGTGACGTTCTGGTGATCCGTTGCATGTCAGTGGATGTCTGTAGTGTCATATCGAGAGTTTGTTTATTGATGCCGTTTCATATTTAAATTATTGAAAATGCATTTAATTGCTTTTTTTATAATGCAATCTGGAAAGTTTTTGTTTCACTTAATTGTATTAATGAAGGTGTTTTTCTAAATCAATAATGAAGGTTTATGTTGAGTAATTTTAACATGTTTTTAGTCTATAACAGTGGGTTTAGGCTTTTAAAATGTATTGATGCCACTTTGTGTGATCAGTGAATAAATCTCAGAACATTGAACAGTCTGCTAAATTATTTACTGTTTTAGTCTTACAATGACAGGTTTACCCTCACCGTACCCTGAGGAGTGCACGTCTGATCACATCACAAACAAGAACGGCACCAAGTAAAGTGCCACACCTTCCAAACATTTTAGTAGCAACGCCGTCATTTACAAAATCCAAGAAAAAGTAACGTTATCACACAATTCTGTAACTATTTCTTTCTTTTAGCCATTATTTTGCTGGAATTAGTGTCTTTTTCCAATCAAATCTCAAAACAAACAGTATTTACAGAGTTAAACGGTTGTTGCCACACACTTTGTTGCAACCCTGAACACAACAGTTATGTTTCAATTCAGTTTGAAGCATGAAATTGTCCTGAAGGGATGTAGAAAACAACTTTTTGTTTAAAGAAGCCATTCAGAATATTTAGAAAAATGAATGAGCACCGATCCAAGAACGATCATGAGCGGTTTGTTACAGTCGGACCAAATCAGTAACAGAACTACAGTTAAAAATGCATCCCTTTAAAAGCTTCAAGGAATACAGCGACTTTAAACTACAGGCAGTTGTTTTCCACAAACCTCTGTAATTCTCATCCATTCTAATCCAGACCAGTTTATTTACCAGGAAAAGTCACAGGTCAGAGTTAGTCATCAGGACACGACTGCAGCCGTTAGATCAATAACTAACATTTTTCTGTACGTCTATAACATGGTTATTTGTCAGAAATGGATTTGGTCCCATTTGTTGCCGTTCTCTACACATGGACTGAAATATTCCAAAATATATCTGACTCCATTCTGAATCCACATTGATATTTTGCCTCTGCAGTCTACACTCAACTTTAATTAAAGACAAAATATCACATTAACAATTTAGGAATTACCGGCATTTTTATATACAGTCCCTCTATTTTCAGAGGTCATAAGTAATTGGACAAACTAAATATAAGAATTGTTTTTAATACAAATAATCACTTTCACAGCCAGTTTTTTTTTTTTTTTTTTGAGACTAGTCGGGGGATGGACACGTGAACATTTTCAAGTCACTGAATAGGTTTTGGACTTCTTTTACATCAATCATTAAGAAATACAAACGGTATGGTACTGTTTGGTAAGTTTGTCTGGAGTAGGCAGTTCTCAAATACTGAGTGACCATGCAAGAAGGAGACAAGTGAGGGAAGACACCAAGACACCACTGACAATTCTAAAGGAGTTATAGGCTTCTGTAGCTGTGATTGGAGACACTGCAAAGTACAACTTTTGTCTGTTGTGTTCATGTGTCCATCAACTGACTTATCTCAAGAAAACTGGCTGATAATTTGTATTAAAGGTAATCCTTATATTGTAGTTTGTCCAATTACTTATGGGCTGTGGATAAAAATAGCTGTAATTTCTAAATGGTTGATATTTTTGCAAGGAAAAAAACAAAAACCCTTGAATTAAAGTTGAAAGTCGACAAAACAAGCACATCTTGATTGTTTCATTTCACCTCTATTGTGATGGACAGAAGCGACCTTACAACACCCCCCCCCAAGAACCCGTTACTGTCCAAATACTTATGGACCTGGCTGTAAGCCACACTCCTCTCCCCTTATTGGACGGCAGTGACCACTGTGTGCGACGGCCTTTAAATGGGCGTCTTGCTGTACATGCTCGCTATCTGTTCCTGAAACACTCGGCGGATGTCGCTGCGTTTACTTTTAAAGGTGGGCGTGAGAAGGCCGTTGGCAACGGTGAACATCTCTGGATGCAAGTGAATGTTTTTCACCTGAAAGGAGCAAAAAATACAACATGAAACGCTCAGAATGCAAGTAACAGCAGCTTACAAGTTTTCAAATCTGTAGGGGGGGTCTGACTTGTTCAAAGGATTTCAGTCCTGCTTCTTTGCCCACGGCCGTCATGTCCTTCAGGACTGTGCTCTTTACCTCCTGTTTTAACACACAACAGCGTCAGAGTCTGGAGTACACGCGTGTGAAAGCCTGACTGCTGCCCTGTTACAAAATCACAAGATGCGACATACTGGATTCGTGCACAGTTCCTCGTGGGATCCAACAAATCCTCGTTCTTTAGCCCAGTCCGTGAACACCTCAGGGTCCGGCACAACTATGCCTATGAGATAAGACTGGACACATGAAATAAGAGGAAATGACTCCGTTAATCCAAGAAGAAATTATTCTCATACACAGCCAGTGGCCACTTTTCTTAGGTACGCTTGTACAGAAAACCCGGTCAACAGGTTCAGACCAAACATGGTATGGGGAAGAAATGTGATCCAGTTGGCTTTGACTGTGGAATGATTGTCGGCGCCAGTGGTTGGTGGTTTCAGTTTGTCACAAACTGCTGATCTGCTGGGATTCTCACACACACACACACGCGCATACACACACAGAGGACGGTCTAGAGTTGAGAGAAACAAAAACCGTGCAGCAGTTCACTGGATGAAACGGTTCAGCAACACTAAGTCAAACACTGAGGCAGGAACAGGCAGACCAAAACCAGATAGAACCTAAAAAAACCACACTCTGGTTTGATGATGCCGAATTTTTACTCCCCTCCCCTCAGCAGCAGGTTAGGTTGGTGGCGCTGGTTTGGACCCTGAACATCCTGAGCAAAAATACCTCAGCAGCCAACTGTCTAAATACTTTTGGGCTCTAGGACGTGGAGAACCACGAAAAACAAAATGGTGCAATTCTTCAACTGATGTGAATGAAAACACTGTGAAATTAAAGCAGTCAGTCTGCACTCGAACTACTTTTTTGATTTGCTGAATCTTAAATATTTAAATTTAAGAAAAATGTCCCACCTCACTGATCATCCTGGGGAAAAAAAAAAATCCAGGAGGACAATTTAGTTCTTAAATGGAAAAATACAAAATTTAAAGGCTCTATTGTCATTAGACAAAAAAGTAAGATATGAAAGTTGATGTTTTTAGGTCTTTTTCTGGCATTCTGTCTATTTTACAGCTGCAACGTAGAAGTGGCAGCCGTGGTTTTAGTGGCCATCAGACCTTCACACAAAATCCTTTCCACATGGTTTTGTTGACTTGTGACCACATGGAAACATGACAACCACACCTGCTCCTAATCCAGCATCACTCCAACAGGTTGAAGACATATCTGTGGGATATTATTATTATTGATTGATTGATGTTTGGCTTGATCTGGTGCATCAAAGTTCACTAGAATTTAATGGGCTTATATGCCGTTTTAATTTGGCAACTTATAAGATGACGGACTCATCTGTGTATCCATCACTCCAATCCTACAGGGTACACGATCCAGAACCTAGAAACAAACTGTGCAGGGTCCTCCAAACTGGTTCCGGGAAAATATGTGGAGCTACTTTTCACATTATATTTCACCCAGTATATGAAAACCACCGGGTGAAATTAACCCTCATCAGGACACGTCGTGAAACTTCCTAATCTGTACGCCTGGGTTCCATGCGGACCCCACCAGAACTACTTCTTTAATACGGTTAACATGGTTTTATTTATGCCAGTCTTGCAGATATCTGTAACATAACTCGATAGGGTCACTTTGCAACTATTTGGAAAAGAGACTTTTGAGTATCTGGCTGATAAACCACATTTCATTTGGAAAGAGTTTTGAGAATTTTTTTTCTTTTTCGAAAACAACTCTTCAGCACAAAAATTCAGTACCTACCCCTCCTCCCTGCAGCTGCTCTGATGCAAATATCCTGAATAAAAACTGCTCTGACAGTTCAGTAGTTATGAAAAATTGACACAAAGTTCAAAATTTTTCTATGGGGTCTAAGCGGACCCCATAAGAAAAAAAATTATTATGGAGCCCACAGTATTTAATCAAACTGGATCAAAATAAGTGAAATTGAAAACAACCATATGGGTGACAATTCTATAAAATTTCAGCAGAATAAGTGCCACAGTTCAGAAAATATGTACCTTGTAGACTTTTCCTCCAAAATACTCCTGCAGAAGTTTAAAGTGGAGGGTTTGTGAGGAGAGCGGCTCCACTTTTATTGATGGGTCAGAGTGGGTAGCTGTCTTACAACTGGATGAGTTTGGTTGGTTTACCGTTGCTGGGGGTAGTTTATTCCAATCTGACGTGGTGGGGATAAAAAAAAAAAAAAGGAATTTGCAAATGCATCTGTGCTGGCATACCGTTGATGAGATTGCTGGGAGCGCCCTCGTCTGCTCCTGGTTACTTTGGGTCGGATGAATGTCTTATGATTGATGTCTGTTTCCCCTTGGATCATCTTATAAAGTGTTAAGCGGTGAATCTTTCTGTGTTCTTGAAGTGGAGTCCATTTGAGATCATTAAGGATGGCTGTGATACTGCGCTCTCTCGCCATGTTTATTGGTGACAAACCTGGCAGCCCTTTTCTGGATCTGGATCTGGATACTGAATGTTTTTTCTGAGGGTAGGGGTCCCGTGATGCCGTTGCGTAGTCATAGAAGTTTCTTATGAAATTCGGTACCCTGGTTGCCTTGGAGGCTGCACGTTGCGTCTGCAAGTTCCAGCGAAGGTCTTTCTCAATCTGCACGCCAAGGTAGGTGATGTTGTCCGTTTCCTCCAAGTCGGCTCCCATCATGGTGTAGTTTGTAGTACCCGGGTCTCTTTTCCACGTCATTCGCATGGCCGTGCACTTTGATGGGTTAAATCAACAAATATACCCCTGGGGTCTGCTTGGACCCCAAGTGTACTGATGAGGGTTAAACCCATCCTGAAAACTGGCTTTTACAAGCGATACTGTATACAAATGAGTACACAGGATTATTTGAAAAATTCATTTTGGAAAAACTAAGTGATATCGTCACACATCTTGGATTTAACAGAAACATGGTTCATGCCCTCCCAAAATCTCAAACAATTCACCTGGTTTCACACAATATATCGCACCCTGTACGTAAGAAGCTGGATATAAAATCCTACCCATAAAACTTGTTTCTTTGTCTTCAAATCTGCAGCTGGAGGTTGCACAGTCAACTTTTGAAGAAATTCAAGGACCCAGCATTCTATGTTAAACGTGAGCTACGCTCAGAGTCGTAGTACCACATATTTAAACTTTGAAGGATCGAGCTCAAGTAATTTTTTAGATACTGCAGTTTTAAAATTACCCCTCAAAACAAACGAGAAAAAAAAAAAAAAAAACCTGTCCACCTTCATCCCTTTTTTCATAATTTTTTTTCCGCCTATGGCGAATCAAGTGGTCAGCTGGAAGCGATTTGATGAATGATGTGGAAAGATCTTTTCGACGCTAACATGCGAAATACATTTCAGCTAAAACAAATACTTTGTCCGTGTCCAAATATATATGGACTTGACTATTTGCTGCACGAGAGGACAGAAATCTGCATGAGCAGCTGTGTGCGGATGGACCTAATAAAGTGGCCGCTGATCACAGATCACGCGGGTACCTGTAAGCTGTCGCCGTGCACGAACACCTGCAGCACAGGGAGTGAGCGCATGTAGACATTTTCGATCTTCTCCGGCGCGACGTACTCGCCCTGAGACAGCTTGAAGATGTGCTTCTTCCTGTCGATGATGCGAAGTGTCCCATTCTGCTCGAAGAAAAGCAGAAACATTTTTTCCTCTTACAGGAGATCTGACTGTGAAATGTACGCAGTGATTAGTGTGTGTGTGTGTGTGTGTGTGAGAACTTACAGGAAGCCACTGTCCCACGTCTCCGCTGTGCAGCCAGCCGTCGCTGTCCAACGTGTTGGCGGTGTTCTCGGGGTCCTGCAGGTAGCCCTTAAACACGCTGGGCCCACGGATACAGATCTAAGAGCAGAGGGGAGGGGTTGAGTTGGATCTGGAAGTCCACGTCCAGGCAGGATACAGACATGATTTTTCCCCTGAAGATCGGAGCTTTAATTGATTCTGACCACTGAGCTTTGATCCTCATGGAGGACTTTTGACAGAGTGTTGGCCTTTGACCCGCCCTTTTATTCAGACCCACACCAAAATTTAATTGGTTCTTCTGTGACCCACACCCACACGTCCAAAAAGCCAATTTGTGCATAATCCCCCTCACACATACACCAACAAATAAATAAACACAGATCCGATTGAAAACAGAACCTCCTTGGCAGAGGGAACTAGACAAAAACGAGGAACGTAGCACGATTAAACGAGAATACAATATATTTATAAATGCAAAAAAAAACAAAAAGACAGTCACACCGAGTGCAGTGGGATGTTGATGAAAACTGACAACGTAGATGAGTGGGTGAGTGCGTCCATCCCAGCCAGCTTGTGGAAGCAATAACTCAAAAACGATAAATGTTTCCATCTTGTAACTCACTGAATTAAAAGAGCGCATAATGCAGATTAACTTTGATGCACCAGATTAAAAAAAAAAAAAAAAAAAAAATTCCTATGTAATATCCCATAGGCACATCCAGCAGGTCTGCCACCTGCTGGATGGTTAGTGGATTCTGGGTAGATTATGGAAAATTACCAACCACTGTGGTTAAACTTCCGAGTGGTTTGTCAGCCACATGCTGAACACATCATCTGCTCGTCTTTGTGCTCCACCCGCCGGCGCCTTCCTTCACTTCAACGCCAGATAACGGGTTAAGATAGCAACCGCAGGGGGAAAGGCGATGCCGATATGTGGGCAAATACGGGACAAAATATACGACTGAATGGGAAAGTAAAGCTCGAATTAAAGAATAGATAGAATGTGTGGCTGGAGATGGTGTCAAAGTTTTCATCGGTACTGCAAATTAGTTCTGGAGTCCAGCAGGTGGCGTCATTACATCACCAACTGTTGTTTCAAAAGCGTCCACGTGATTTGCTCCCTCTGGTGTTGAAACGTAATTGATAAAACACGCGTGAAGGAACGGCTACCGTCAGGACAGGTTCTGTACGTGCACCAACGTGTATGTTGCTCGTAAGAAATAGGAGACAGGTCAGATCGCAAAAGGAAAGCGGGAACAATATGTTGGATCATTTTCTCCAAAGAATTGCTAAAAACACGACTGATGTAATTTTAGAACAAGTGGCATCCTTCTGTGTGCTGCACCGGTGTAAAATTATTAACCCAGAAAAGTATGAAAGCATGTACACAGTACTGTGCAAAAGTTTTAGGCATATTAAATGTGTCTTTTTCTTTTTTTTTTTCTTTCTTTTTTTAAAAATAAAGACAAGCTGTTAAATAGTTCATATTTCTGAATAAATATATAAAACGTCTGAAATAATTTATTTTAGGTGATAAAATGACTTTGTTTGAAGGTGTCTCTTCAAATTCATAAGAATATCAGGCTGTGTTAAATCAGGTTGTTTTTTTTAAAATTTTTATTATTGATTGATTGCAACTGTCTTTGTGTCATCAAGTATGAGGCTGTACAGCCACAAGGAAATCAAAATTTTTTGTGCTTTTGCTTCTTTTTAAAATGAGATTTGGAAATTAGTAATTGATTGGTTAATGAAAAAGAAAATGTAATCTCATTTTATTTATGTTGTTTTTTTTTTTTTTAGGGGATGGGGATTTCACATGATTTTCTATTGATGATGACGCCTGGGGCATTTGTTTGTTTTAATTTAATTTTTATTTTTAAAAGGGGTGCCTAAAACATTTGGATAGTACAATATATATATATATATATATACATACATATATACATACATACATACACACACACATATATATATATATATGTATATATGTATATACACGTGTATACGTACACACGTGTATACGTACACATATACATATATACACACATACATGTACACGTACACACGTGTACACGTACACACGTGTATACGTACACATATACATATATATATATATACATATACGCGTATATATATATATACATATA
>OMMV01017454.1:9707-24299 GCA_900302635.1 Chatrabus melanurus
AAAAAACGTCGTTGTCTGCACAAGCCAGCAGAACTTGAGACATGAAATAATGTCTTACCGTCCGCAGCTCTGGAAACGTTAAAGTCCTTGAGTTTGTCCTTCTCCAGCTCCACATGCTCCTTGAACAGATGCACCGAGCAGTGGTTTCCCTCGGTTATGTCCTGCAGGTTTGTCTCCGGGCTGCCCTGCTCTCGCGCCCGCGTCAAACCGCTCTCCAAAACTTCCCTGTACGTGATGCTCTCTTTGGTGCTCTCCTTGCTTTTCTGATCGAACGACTTCGACACGAACGCCGTGAGTTCTTCCATGGTGCGCTGTGCCGCTCAGCGGTGCTCCAGCTCGGGGAAATCCACCGCCAAATGTCGGAGAAGCGGTCTTTTTTTTTTTCTTTTTTTTTTAACGCGCGTCTGCGCTCGGCTGCGCGCGGTTCTTTTTTGGAGCTGTGCGGATAGGAGGGGTGGCGAGGAGGTGAGATCACTCCTGCTGCTGTGGCTGTGTATTTGAGAGTGCACTATTTATACGCGGCCACCTCAGCCCACCCCCTTCCGCCGATCCGCGCGTCTGGAGCGATTACAGGCCACCTCGACTTTGCAGAATCCAACTTTCAGCAGCTTTTTCCCCTCTCTCTCTCTCTCTCTCCTCCCAGAAATCAATGATGGAGCTGATGGAGGCGGTTAATTGAATTACAGGGTCATTAAAACGGGCCACTCCTGTGAGGAGCCTGTATATGTTATAACAACCAATTAATTCGGCCAAAATGTAATTAACGCGATTAGGAGATACGCGCGCGGCGGATTCCTATTATTCCTTTTTGGACTTTTGCGCACAAATCGCTTTGTAAATCACACTAATACGCACTTAAATTTTAATTTAGTGTTAAACCGAGTTCAATTATGCAAGACTTCGAGAAAACCAACAATTTAACGAAATAAAAAGTGCATAATTATTTGCGCATACAGATTAAATTTAGAATGATGACTTTAAATTAAGTTGTCATTTTAATCCTTATCTGAATGTTGATTTTTAGTGCAAGCGCACCTCTAATTTATATATATTTTTTAAAATCATATTTTTATTTGGCTCTGATAATTTTGTGTCCCTGTTGAGCTTTTATTTATGTTCCAAATAAACCAATGAGCTGTGGAAAAATGCTCGTCTGTGTTTAGAGGCTTGTCAGTGAGCCGGTGATGGCTGCGCGTTCATCAGCCCGGCACACAAACACAAAAGGCCGGCAGAGGAGCGCGCTCCCCAGGGTGCGCCGCCCCGAGCGGCCCGCTCGTGTCTCTGCTCTCTAATGACGCGGGTTTGATGTCTCTCCGCTTCACATCGCAGCGCCTGACGCACAAGTCGAGGTCTCTCTCTCCCTCGTGCCATGAACTGCGTCTTTTGTTATTAATAGACCTAAATCCTCTTTAAGACGCAAATCTTCGCTCCCACGCGCGCCTCCGTGTCATTCCATATAGCGCCTATAACAACAATAATGCACATTTCCATCCAGATTAAAGACACTTTTACGCAACACACGTTTGTGACTTTATTCAGTCAAATGGAACTTTTTAGTGCATATTTTGAAATAAATCCGTGTTGGACGTAGCAGCGCGTTTAGTATGGTTAGAGATCAATAATTAATTTAATGCCTCTCAACAGCCAGTTTTATTTTTAACTAAATTCATTACGTCTCTTTTCTTCAGTGTATCAACGCCAAAGCTCATTTGTTATTCATAAATTCATATAAAAAAAAACTCAGCCAGTGGAAATAAGAAAACACATCGCCATAAGGTCTGTTTTACAATAAAATAATAGAAAAATAAAATAATTTACTGCATCGCATATCCAACCCCTCTTTAAATTAGATTTTATTTCCTTCTAGTTTATTTTTTCAAGTTCATTATTGCAATAAAACCATAAACAAACCCCATTGCAGTTAAATATTCCCTTTATTAGTTTGTAAATATTTGAAAACTCTCCTATAATCGCATTGATGTGGTCACGTGGTGTCCAATCAGCAGCACCCTGCAGGAATATCAGAAGAAATCCGAGAGGGACTCGCTTTACGCACACACGCACGCTGCTGTCGCCACAGTTTAGTGGCCAAAAATCTTAAAGGGGCCTCAATCATGTTTTCACTTGCCCTTCATTACCCATAATTTCAACGCCCCGCCCTCCCTGCTGCACCAGAAAAAAACCCTGGCATTTTATTTTTAATTAATCAGTGTTTCTTAATCACCAGCAGGCAATTATTGTTGTTATTTCACACACTAAGGCAGACAATAAGACAGTGAGTGATGATTATATTATTAAATATCAGCATTTGTATTTATTTTTCTATTAGTAATATTTACTTATTTGGGATTTACTTATCATTGGTTAACAGTATGTCAAATATTGTAAATTTAACAGTCACAGCATTTCAAGTATAAAACATTTAGTTTTCTGTAAATTGTTTTTTTTTACATTATGTTAACATAAATGTTTTTTTTACATGACCACAATGTTTGGACATACCAGGGTGTTTTTTTTCCAAGTTGCAAGAAACATTTGGTTTCGCTCCTCATACTTGTGATTTGAAAAGAAAACTAATCCTTCTGTTGTTAAACTTTACTTGTTTATAAGTTTATCTGCATTATCAGTTTTGAGTGCTGCAATTGTAGAAAATTATACTGTGTGTTTTTCCATCGCATGATAGTATTAATTGATACATGTTCTTATTTATTTGGCACAAATGTGGTTTTTCATAAATTCAATTATTTGCACAATCCAGATTTATTTATTTATTTAATAGATTTTCTCTTTGATTGAAGAATGTGAACAGGTGCAAACAGTCCTTCTGTCCGTGCATTTACTGCTCATTGTGTCTTGAGGAATTCTTTCTCTACCTGCCTGTGAAGGCTGTGGGACATTATCAAGACATCAGCAGACTTAAATGAGCCTGCAGAGAGAGAAAGAAGAGAGCCAGAAAGTATTGAGTGGATTAGGACAGTTGTGCCCTGACTGATCGGGCACCAAACCTCAGGGTTAAACAGCAGAACTGAAGAGCTTTAGTGCTCTCAGGCCTGTGCGAGGGTTTGAATCCTTCTGGTTTTGCATCAAGGCAACAGCCAGTTGCAATTGTAATATTTAAATGGTTTCTAAATGTACAGTACACAAATGCATTTTGAATATATTGATCATCTGAAAGGAGTATAATTTAAGATGGCTCTAAATGCATTTTAGACAGAATTCCATTTCATATCTCTGTGATGATGTCACCGATAGCATAGTTATTTGTCAAACATTCAGAGTGAGCCTTTCAGATATGTGGAATAGAATTTTCACTCACTGAGTGACTGATATTTTACCCGTAATGCGTTCTAGTCAGTTTGAATTTATCATTGCAGGAGATGTTAGCATGGTTGCTACATAGAAAACATCATAGAAATGACATTATCTTGAAAGCACGAATAATTAATCTCAGTAAACCAATCAATAAATCTTTGTACATTAATTTGATACACATAAGAGGTTTAACAAAAGGCTAATTGCAATTAGCAACAAAAGTGTTAGCAAAGTGAGGTGAATACACAATATTTTAGATATCTTAAACTATATTCTTACTCATCAGCGTGTGAATATACATATGTGTAATTGTAATCTGATTAGCAAGAAGTAAAATTTACTAAAATTTAAGATGCCTATAAATACTTGTATGTTTTCACTAGTCAGAATCGCATTTCAGACATGCTAACTGTAATGACTGCAGATATTGTAATGACTCATCGCGTATTGTGAATGATTATTTCATTTTGCTGGAATTCAGTTTGATGACTGAGTTCCAGACATATGTATAAGAATTTGTCAAATCTGTTGATGCAATTTTAACACAACAATGCATTCTGGTCACTTTGGATTAGCAATGGCAGCTGGCAGCATGAATGCTATGGAAGTACTGCGTGGAAACGCCATGAACTCAAAAGTGAGCATTTTTGGTAACTTGTAGATAAATGTGAGTTTCATGCCACAAATAAGTGATCAGTAAATCTGCATGGTTATCTATTGATCCACAAAATGGAATTTGCAACCAACTAATATCAATTAGCAACAAACTCATTCACAATTTAAAATATCAAACTGTAACTCAAGTTGTCAGAATGACATTTCAAAATGTGGCCAAAGTAAATCATGTCAATGCAAAACAAATTACTAGATATCAATTTGTATGGAGATAGCTTCAGCATTATTACTTGTAAGAACTACAATTCAAGTTTTTTTTGTAGTTGAAGTACTCAAAACAATTAGTTTTAGATATCTACAATTACATTTTGATGAGTAATATTTTATAAATATCCTAAAAGACATTTAAGATAACTTAAATTGTAAGAAAGAAATAAACACTTCCAATTAAAATTGCTGCAAATATTCTCAACTGTATGAAGATATTTTGAACAAGAACTTTGACTAGTCATGATTTCAGCAGAGATGTCTGGAATTCACACTTTGGGTAGTCAAAGCTAAATTGTAGATAGTTTTTATTAGTGTCTCTGTAAAAGTAAATAAAGGATTCTTACTAGCTGTAATGAGAGAGATGTAACAGTAGAATTTTTACGAGTTGTAAATGAATGTTGT
The DNA here is from genome assembly GCA_900302635.1 of Chatrabus melanurus. NCBI lineage: Eukaryota > Metazoa > Chordata > Actinopteri > Batrachoidiformes > Batrachoididae > Chatrabus > Chatrabus melanurus. The sequence continues at coordinate 14,307 of OMMV01017454.1, forward strand.
AAAAATTGAATTCTGTCTACATAATAAATGTTTAAACCACTTTTTACTAGCAGCTACTGTCACCATAATTGTGAATCACGATAAATGATATTAATACGCACATGAAGATTTTGCTAAATTACGCAGTCGTAGCTCCTTTACATATATATATATCTATAATATAACTAACAAGGTTTGAAAGTCAAGATATGTTATTTTTCACTTGTAATAACTACAATGTGAGATATCTACAAGTACATTTTGATTAGTAAAGCTTAGTTTTTCATATCCAGAAATACATTTTAGATAGCTTGCATCGTGAATAATTTTAATATTTCCAACTGGAATCATGATTAAGAACAGAAATTAAAATATCTTTGATAAGAATGTTGGTTAATCATAATTCAAATGGGTATCTCAAATTTACATTTCACTGTCGTTATCATTAATCAGATTCTCTGTACCAGTCTCTGAAACATTTTTACAAGTCAGAATGTTGTTAAAAATTCATTGAACTCAAGATTTGGTCATAAATGCATTTCAGAAATCTACATTGTGATTCTTGTCGCCCAAAGACACATTAAAAGAGCTTGATTGTTGGCCAAATAAAATGGTTACAAGTCAATGTGATTACGCAAACATTTTGACATCTTAAACTGTAAATTATGTCTATTCAATTGTGTTTTTGGATACCTAAAATTGAAGATATGATCAATTTAGTTTTGATGAGTCATATCTTCAATTTTAGGTATCCAAAACACATTGACAATATCTTATTTTGAGAAGAATTACATATATTTCTATAACAGAATTGAAGATATCTTTAATGAGCATTTAAAGCCTTTCAGTTTAAACAATCTGTATCTGTATCTGGATTCTCTCTACAAGTTATTGACTTGTAATTACAAATATCGATATATTTGATGTGTATATTAGTTTTGAATATCTATTATGTGAATCCTCATGCAGTGTGTTAAACTAGTTCACATCTTTTTTTTAATCTTTTCAACTTGTTCTCTGTGCCAGAGTCCAAACTGCTCCCTGATGTGTGAAGCGACTGATGATCCTGAGCATCTGCAGGATTTGGTGTTTAGATTCATTCACAAACTCTTGAATAAAAACATTCACTATTTATTCGAAAACACTTTGTAAATGTGGCACAATTAAGTGGGAGAAAAAGAAATCCATCTCTCTGTGCCATCATTCATTGAAATCAAAATACCTGACAGATATGATTCTCTAAGTGTTATACTTGGCCCCAAGAGAGCAGAATGAGTTTTAAAAATTCTACTTAAAAAGCAAACACTGCGGCTCCCGCTTGTAATATAATTTCCATGACCATAAAGCTTTGGTTATAGATCCGTACTTATCTCCAAATATCATCATCTCATACTATAGGGACGGAGAGCAGCAGCAGAATGCAATAAAGTGCTGCACTTGAATCTGATTCAGCAGTGCGTAAAGGCTGTACAGATGTGCACTTATGCAGGAACAGAAAATTGGATTCTTCCCCGGTAGAGAAATTTAAAGAGTGATTTTAACTTCCAGCCATGTTAATAGCAGTGATTGTGTGTTTGTTTATCAGAGTCCTGCGGCTCGTCTGCAGGGTGCAGGGATCTCGTGGCTTCATTTATGTCCTCTTCTAGCGCTGTAATGGTCCGTGGAGACTACAGGCTGTTCAAAAGCTTCGCCTGCCATCTAAATGAGGCTTTCAGGGCAAAAGAAAAAAAATTCAACATGAAAATATTACATTGTGCTGCAGATTAGCTCGCACTAGACTGGAATGTTTTGGGAATATGTTGGCTCTCTCTCTCTCTCTCTTTTTTTTGAGGGATTGTTATTTTTCAGTATATTCTCTAACTGCTATCTACCCACAGGGCACCACGGCCTCCAGCTGAAAAAATGCATTAAATTGACATTATGCCCTTAAATGTAACACAGACTTTCAGGAAAAAAAGTAGTAATCCACTGACAATGGTTTCTACTAAATATTTACCAACACCCTCTTGACAACAACAACAACAACAACAATAATAATAATAATAATAACAATAATAAAAATGTGATCTAAAACAATTACAGGAACAGCTAAATAAAAGAAAAAGAAAAAATTAACATTGGAGTTTACCTAAAATAACTATGAAGCTCAAAAAGAATGAAAATTTGTCTGTAATGATTGATAACTGTTGTAGAATTCAAATGCAATTGTAACATCTTCAACATTTTTAACACCCATGGGGCTCCCCCAGTTGAGAACTGGTGGGACTTGTAGCTCAGACTGCCCAAGTTAAAAAAGTGGAATGGCCTGCACAACCAGGCTCTGCTATTAAGAAAATGGTGCAACCCTTAACTCAGGCTCGCCCAGTCAAGAAAGTGGTGTGACCCTTAACTCGGGCTCACCTGGTTAAGAAAGTGGTGTGACCTGCACAACCAGGCTCTGCAATTAAGAAAATGGTGCAACCCTTAACTCAGGTGTGCCCAGTTAAGAAAGTGGTGTGACCCAAAAGTCAGGGTCCTCCAATTAAGAAAGTGGCGTGACCCAAAACTCAGGCTCCCCCAGTTAAGAAAGTGGCGTGACCTGCACAACCAGACTTTCTAGGTTATAAACTGGTGTGAATTTTGACCCCAACTCCCCCAGTTGAGAAGCTGGTATGAACCTTAACTTGGGCTTACCTGGTTAAGAAAGTGGTCTGGCCTATAACTCAGGTCTCTCCCAGTTAATAAAGTAGAATGACCATGAATTCACACTCACCCAGATAAGAAAATAGTGTGACCATGAACTCACGCTCACCCAGTTAAGAAACTGGTGTTACCATTATCTCAGGCTTCCCCAGTTAAGAAAGTGGCATGACCTGAACAACCAGGCCCTAAGAAAATGGTACGACCCTCAACTCAGGCTCACCCAGTTAAGAAAGTAGTGTGACCCTTAACTCAAGCTGCCTCAGTTAAGAACCTGGTGTTGCCCTTTAGTCAGGGCCTGCACAACTAGGCTCTCCAGTTAAGAAACTGGTACAACCCTCAACTCAGGCTCATCAGTTTAAAAAAAAGTGTTACTTTTAACTCCTGTGCCGCCAGTTTAAGAAAGTGGCAGGACCTTTAAACTCAAGGTTTGAAACAATTCTCTTGAAATTTTTTTCCACTTTTACTGAAAGAAAAAAGCATTTTACCACTGTTATTCTTTATACCGTTAAATTTACAGTCAAAGACTCTAGGGAATTGCAACAATTTATACAAATCAATAGTGTTCAAATAATTCATGACTGATCACATGGTGTTTTAGCTCCTTATTTGCAGTAGAAAACCGTGTTTTGTTTGGCTCCCAGAGGGCAACATAAAAGACCCGGGGAGAGGCGGGGAGAACTGGGAAGGGAACTGGCGAGCGTGCATGAGGATAATAGGAGGACATTGATCACTTGGTGCAAAAGAAGACAACTGAACCTGTGAGTCGAGGCTAACAAGATTTATACATTATTTAGAAGTCTGTGCTTCCTGTGTGCATTTTGTTGCATCGTGATTGCGTCACTACCTTTGTAGAGATGCTGCATGGTCAACTGAAACAATGAGGAAAAAATAATTAAATTTTCTTTTTTTATATACATAAATATAAAACAGAGATCATAGCAGTTGGTTAGATATCCATTTCAAATGTGCATCATGGGGCCAAATGGCCCCTAATGTGGACAGTGTTAGTCAGTCACAGCTTGTAACAGAAATTAAATTTGTAAATGTGGAGATGGATCAAGTACCCTCTTGGCAGGGGGAATCGTCTCACAGACATGTTAACAACGTCTTCAGAGACCAATGAGGCCCATTTACAATAAGTGTCTGCTTTAAGTCTCCTTGCTTTGTGCATGCATCGCACCACAGCGGGCTGTGAGGGTCCCTCTGGTGTCAGCCGGCGAGCATCCATTCCAGACAGAATGGGTTTTATAGAGTGATGCTACACTTTCTCAATCACACAATTAGAGAGCGGGAGAGAGAGCGAGAGAGAGAGAGGGATAGCATCTTTTACTCAGAGTGATTTATGTTGTGGTGCTGAGAAAAGAGGAGTCCTTGATAGATGACTTCATTAGAATTAATTAACAGCAGAGATTGACGCCGGCAGAGGAGAGAGTAAAAAGGAAAAGGGAAGAGAGCCGATTTCAAGGGAGATTGGAGGGATTTTAAAAAAGGTGAAAACCCCAGAAAAAAAGAGATTAAAAAAGAGTGAATGGAGAGCAGATGCCAGAGAATGAATGTGGAGATGTGAGGAAGATTGTAGCCGAGGAAAGTCTGTAGTTCCGCCTGAGCACACAGATGTGTGCCGTAAAAACTAAAAGTGTGGTTTTACCTCACTGTGGTTTTTGGTTAATCATCCATGGAGGAGTGCTTGCTGCGTTTCAAATTTTGGAAACAACCTGGTCTCGTCTCAAGGCGTCCACATTTTGACATTTGACATTTTGTCTCCATGTCAACGTGGAAGCCACCCTTTGACATTTGCATCCAGACAGAGAGAATTGTGCTTTATAAATCAGCAGAAATACACATGAAAATTTAAAACTACCTATATGGAAAGGCTGTCACTGTTGGACAGCAGATCCGCTGCAGTGGCTGCGTGTCCACAGGATCCCAGAATCATATGGATCATGTTTTGATTCACATGAAGCCTTTTTCTACGCTCTATCTTTCTGCAGCTGGTTTATTTTTGTTACTGGAGCTCATGTGTTTGAAGTGACCACTGTATATTTGCCTTTATTCAGTTTATTTACAGTATTGTTCCAAAAACAGATTGCTCTCATGTGCGGGGAAGACAAATCCCCTTTTTCAAGACATATTTTTAGAAAAAAAGACTTTCTGAAGTCCAAATATTCTTTTTTAATGAAGACAATGATTTTCTTTGAAAATAATGCTCATAAAAGCATGTTTTATGAGCAGCCCCTAATTTCTTTTTTTTTTTCAACCACGTGCCGACACATTCACCTGCCAAGTGCTTTGAAGCTTCGCTTTTAGGATCACAGCAAACTTTTCTGACTTAACATTTTTGATGGTCTTTTTTTTTCGCCATCTTCTAACATTACACTCTGTCACATGTTATTTCATGGCTGCTTGAGAGTTGTTTGATGACTCTGCTGCAGAGTGCTTCATCCCAGCATTTTCATTTAAAAAAAGCACTGCAAAAAAAAAATACAGCAACATTTAGACTCCGTCAACTGCTGCAACAGAAAGTTAGAGGAGTGAGTCAACTCACTTCAGTTTTGTGGGGTGCACTCATTTCAGGGGTATTTGGCACCACCTACTGTTGTGGATGTCCATCCATCCATCCATTCTCAATACCCGCTTAATCCAATTAAGGGTCACGGGGTGCTGGAGCCTATCCCAGCAGTCTGTTGCGGATGTATTGTGACATATTAATATCTAGACCCTGAAAAGATGAGGACCCCATTTTTTTCAAATGTATTTCAAAGAAAGAAACAGTCTTATATTCAAAACAATATGATATATAGCACTAAATCACAACAGCAGTTGTCTCGACATGCTATACGTAAATCGTCAGGTCTTGACCTTATCTATCCCATGAGTATGAGGGGATGGGACAGTGAAATGGCAAGCGAGAGAGTGAGCAAGTAAGGCAGAAGGAGAGAGGGTTAGAACCAGTCATGGACTGTGTGCACACAAAAAGCCTGCTAGATGAAACTTAAATTTAAAAAATAAGTCTCTACAACACACATCTGCCTGCCTTTCCTCCACTCCTGATGCATCATCCCGTGGACACTGCATCAGCTGTGGTGCTATAACGGTGCCCCAGCCAATTCAGGGGTTGACTTGCCTGACAAAAAAGAAATTATCCTTTTCCTCCCAAGTCCTTAATACATTTTGCTGATGAAGCCTTCTGTGCTCATCCTTTTCAGCATTGTAAGAAATATTGTTCTCATAGTTTTAGCTTGTAAATAAGATGAAGCATTGCTACCTTTGCTTACTGTATGTCAATACGCCTGTCCCCGCTCTGTTTGAGTCAAAACCTTTGATATAAAACTACTCAGACAGCGCATACCTCCAACAAGGTCCAACAGTTGTCTGTTTATCTGTAACCAAGGAATGTAGGTGGTGGAGCTGTTGCTCCAAAGGACAAGTAACATGGAACTCAATGGAAGACATAGAAATGACCCCAGATTAACAGCTGGTTCAGAATTTAATCAGCGCTTCATTGACTCAAGGCCTACCCCAATACCAGATCCCTTTTAAATCCATTCATGCATCCTGCTAGCCGAAACAGACAAATAAACCAAACGGAAAACATTTCCTTCATGGCGGTGGTAATAACAGGACATCCTGCACTTCTCTGACAGAGGCAGTGATTCTGTCAGCCTGTGTATAAATGTTGTGACCTCACACAACAGGCTGACATCTAAACATAATCACTCAGAACCACTAAACACTAAAACCATTTCTCCAGCCTAATGTTCAGTGTCCTGTTCAGGAGAGAAGACGAGCTTACTGTGCCGCCAGTTTGTTCAATGTAAGACTGATCAGCTGCAGGTGGTGTCTTCTGGCTGAAGGCAGACTTTGATGGACTAAATTAGCCCTCCTCGCTTTCAATTTCTCCTCCAGACAGACCAAGACCAGAGCTCTGATGGCTGCAGTCCACCTTGGAATCCACTTTTCATAGACCGCGTTTGTGTCAAACTTAGTTTGATGTGTTTAAATGATGCTTTAAGATGCAGGGTAGAAGTAGGAATGACATTTCCTGGACAGTTTAGGATGACAAGTACTGTCGCAGCTGCACAGTAGGGTAAAAAATGTGTTTTTAGTTGTGAGCATTTCTGAGGAACACAGGAGTTGAACAAAGAAGACTGAGGTGGACAGGAATAAAGTTTGCTACATTATTTCAGGGTGGAAAAAAGCCAACTATGTCTGCCTATACCAGTCCAATGTCAGCAGCCTGGTCACCAACCAACACCCAGCTGAAGAAAGGAAAGGGGAGAAGTCTCTGTGGATCGAGGTGGGAGATCAGCAGATGATGCATGAGTTCTGGCTCGCTAACATCCATGATAGATGCATCATTGACCTGGACCTGTTGACCCACTGGGAGGCTTGTGTCAATGTGCCTGAAGCAACCATTACCACAGGCATAGGGAATGTTGTCCTCAAGTCCAGTCAGAGGAGCAGGAACCAGCCCAATGGACACAAGCATGTAAGGCCGGAGGAGTGGTGTTCACTAGCAGTGGAGCAAAGACGATCAAAGCCAGAGAAGCAGTGCTCGCTAGCGGTGGACCCAAGTCGAACCAACCCAGAGAAGTAGCACTTGTTATCAGTGAACCCGAGACAATCAAGGCTGGAGGAGCAGCACTTGCTAGCGGTGGACCTGAGATGATCAAGGCTGGAGCAGAAGTGCTTGCTAGCAGGGGAACTGAGATGAATGAGGCTGGAAGAGGGGCACTCACTCACGGTGGAGCTGAAACAGTCGAAGCTGGAGGAGTGGCACTTTTTAGCAGTGGAGCCAGAGGAGCAGTGCTTGCTAACGGTAGAGCCAAGACAATCGAAATTGGAGGAGCGGCGCTTGCTAGCAGTGGAGCCAAGACAACTGAGGTCACCCATAGCTTATGGCAGCACAGCAGCAGTGGTCTCTACGCACAGCCTCCTTGACGACTATGTGGATATTTTTACATATCGACACCGATTCGGCTCAGCCAATCTGGCTGTGGCTTCACCGACTGTTATCCTTTTCTACTGAAACAATGTTTGAAGACATTTTTGAAGAATTACATGAAATTATAATCATTTACAATGTGAAAATCTTTGTTTTTGAGTCCAGTTTAACACTGTGTTTACACTACAGGTGTTTCCAATATGGTGGATTTCCGGGGTTGCCAATGGTCTTCTACTGAGAAAACCACTGACAACCTGTTCTTATCTTAAAGTGTCAAAAAATCTTTTTCTAGCACCGTCTGATATGTTGTATCACATGTTGCTAATCCTCACTGTTTTGTGGCATTAAAAATGTAACTGGGCAGTGATGTATTCCGTCTGCAGACGGTCATTATAAGCTGGTCATTGATAGCTCAGCGAGTTGCTCTAGGCAGCGAGCACCTGTCAGTACTCATCCATCCATCCAACCTGGGTCTGCTGAAAGGGTGAAGACCCTCAGAAAGCCACAGCGCCCTCATTGGCCCAAGAACAACAATTAACCTGATTCCCACTCAAGTCATTTGGTGCACGTAATCAATAAGTGCAGGCAGGAAAGATATGATGCCGATTGAAGCAGTGCAATTCCTGATGTTTTTTTAAAAAAAAAAGATTTAAATTACATCACCTCTCTCATCCTTCCTTTCCCTCCTCCATGTATCCTAACTAACATGCATCAGGCACTGAGCACACAGTCACCTGACATGCATGGGTAATCAGTAGATATCAGTGCATGTTAATGACCCCTAAGCTGAAAGATGATTTCCCTCTCGATATTAAAGAGAGAACACAGCAGAGGAGCAAAAAGAAAATGGCCCAAAGCCTCCAGCTATGCTCCCTTCCAAAGTTGTTTTCCAGGAAAATTAGGCGATTGACTAATGGTGTAAATGCTGTTAATTACCGGCACCAGCACCCCAAACAGTCGTCTCTGCCTGTAACTAATAAGAAATCAATTAGCTAATGAATTGGTCATTAAGTGAAAAGCTAATCTTGGCCGAGGTATTTTTTAATGATTGCTTTTTGCCTATGATCCTGGCTAATTGCCGTTGTCATACGGCGCTCTCAGCTTTCAGCATGCCTAATGAAGCTTCATTAGATCATAACTGGCACTCTTGGAAGATTCGCCGGCAAACCTGCTTCCCAATTATTTTTAATTGCGAGACATTCTGCACAAACAAGTGCTGGTGCACCTTGCGGAACAAGAGCGTGCCGACCAGCTCCGTCGCGACTTCATTTGAAGCGATTAGAGCACGGGGCAGGGTCGCCGTGGAGCTGCTGGTGGATTTAAAGAGCCCATCAGCTGGAACTGCCGGGCTCATCGCTTCGTTTCCTGCCTGGCTTTGATTTGGACAGCGGAGAAAAGCTGCTGTTTCCACGATGGCGAGGAACTCCGAGAGACGCAACGGACCCACAAATGCACATTTACGTAGACAGCTATGGATTTAACTGGCAGTGCTATGCAATTACAAAAACAGAGAGAAGCACAAATATATAAACACACATGCACGGCACAATGTGTACATGTGTCAGCTGACAAAAACAAAGCAGAGAGCATCCCTCCCGGGCATGAATAATTAAGAAAAGACAAAAGAGCCTTGTTTTTCAGCTCCTCTATCTCCTTCTTTTGTGTGTCTGCTGTGGCGTACTCCATGCTCGCCACAAATAACAAACATTTTCTCCATGAACACAAAATGTGTTTCCAGTCTGACCCTGCACAAGTATCTCTCTGGAACATGACGAACATCATGGTGAAAGCAGAGCTGATGGAACCCTGTCAATCCAGCTGATGCATTTTGACAGTTTACTCATAATTTTCCTTTTTCTCAAACATTAATTCTATTTCCTCCATTGTGGCTCCATGACAATCATAAACAATGCAGCTTCAGTGGCACAGGATGGAAACGTTGCATTTTGGCAAAGCAATAAAATAAATATGTTTATATTCTTAAAACAATATTTGTAAAACTGGGACTGAGTTTAGTTCAGCTGGATTACTTTAGTGGTGGTCAGACACTGTCCTGGTGATGATAAGATACTGTAGAATCCACCACCAAGCTGTAACTGGTGGTGTAACAGACAAAAGTTGCACTATACATAGTTTCTCCAATCACAGCCAAAGAAGCCTAAAACTCTTACAGAGTTGTCAAGGGTGTCTTGGTGGCTTCCTTCGCTAGTCTCCTTCTTGCACGGTCACTCAGTTTTTGAGAACTGCCTACTCCAGACAGATTTACCATACAGTACCATACTGTTTGTATTTCCTAATGATTGATGTGAATGAAGTCAGACATATTCAGCGACTTGGAATGTTCATGTATCCATCCCCTGACTTCTTCAAAGAAACCGGGCTATAAA
>OMMV01017466.1:3243-13283 GCA_900302635.1 Chatrabus melanurus
GGCAGAACTTCTCTGCTGTCGTTGATTCGTGCTGGTGATTTATTGCAGTACCACAGAAGAAGAAGAAGCAGTGAAAACAAAAACAAACCGCCACACGTCATCGTATTCAATTAATTATTATTAATGTATTATCTATTTTTTTGTTGTTTTCCTTTGACAAATTCTGATGTTCTCCATATTTGACAAAATGTAAAACGAGAGCGAGAGAGAGAAAAAAATCATAATAAAAACATTAGTGCATATTTCTCCTTGATTATCTTTAAATGAGTTTGTCCTGGATTTAAAAACAATAAAGCAAACATTTTGTTAAAAAAAACTGTCTTGGATTTTTTTTCCTGAAAATGTTTTTGCTTATTTTCAACGCTTTTACGATTTTCATTTTTGCATTTGTTCTTTTTGTCAAATTATAATTAAAAACTTCTTTATGATAGTCGTTTGTATAAAGTAGCCTTTTTAAAAATTTGTTCAAAAAATTTTTTTGGTTACAGAGGCAAGTAAAGAGGAGCTGGGAGGAAGAGACGCTGCAAAATGCATTTTCACTGGGAGATAAAGGATTAAGATCAATATAACAAAAGTAGCTCAATTTGCTGAAAGGAATCTTTGTTAAACTTTTCCAAAGGTTGAAAGGAAATTTTCAGGTCATCAGTAAGTGAAACAAAACGTGGAGCAATTGTGAAAATTTGCATTTGTGTGTAAAATTTTCCCATAATCAAGATTATTACTTCAAGACTTAGTCGCTTTGGAATTTTTAAAATAAAACTGTTTGTCATAAAGATTTTCTTCTGCACCACAGTAATTAAACAAAGTATTAATTTTATATCTCAAATATGATCAAAATTCGTCTTATCTGGAAACAGTTTTTGACCCAGTTGGGTTGAAATGCAGAAATAAGACGCTGTGACTCACTTCCTGTGGCGACGTCATGGATGACGTGGGCGACTTTTCTGACCGTCAAACTTGGATTTGACGGTCGTGGAGCCAAAGAAATGGGATCGATCAACAAACGCATAAACTTGAAGCAGAAAGAAGGCGACGGGCGCAGCTGGTTAAAGATGAGCGGTTCGAGAGCTCGATGGGAAGAACTCTGGATAAAATCTGGACCCATTTCCCACAGATGTTTTGCTGGATATCTGCTGGACGGCTAAGACGACACGTCAGTTGACATTCCAACATTTTTACTTTGACCGAAATAAATCAGTGGGGCGGTTTAACGTTTTATCATCGCTTTAAGAGACGCCTTCACGTCGTCTGAACGATCTCACGGAGATAACGCCGTGTTTTCCATTAAAATCCCTTAAATTAAAATAAATACAGCAGTAAAATTGGCTGTAATTTTACGATACGCCATAGAAATACGTTACAATAAATAGATAGTAAATTGTCAATTTTGTGCAAAAAAATTGAAGGACTCATCCTTTAATAAAATGATCAGAAACCAGTATTACATTTTCTTTTTTTGTTAAAAAAAAAAAGTTATAAATTTGGTCCAAAAAGTCTTTAGAATGGGAAAAGGGTTTTTTTTTATTTTTTATTTTTTTATAAAGTTCTTGAAATTCAATATCTTCTGTTATCCAAATTAAACTTTAGGAGGAGCACAAAAAGGATAATTTTTGTAATTAATAATCAGTTTTATTACGTTGCAGTCAACACAATTATAAATAATCAGATGGAGGTATTACAGAGGAATGATGTGAACATCCTGTTCTGTGGATACAAAAAAACTAGTTTGATTGTTTTTTTGAAATGAAGTTTCGCAAATTTTAGTTGAACATAAATCAAAACTTTTATCCTCTTCAGTTTCTTTAATATGAGAATTTTCTTCCCATTTAATTTTATTGCAGCTGTTTTGTTGGCTCAGATGTTTTTGTTTTTTAATGAATGATATGAAGTCAAATCTTAACAGTTTTTGACGCCGCCCTTTAGTAAAGTTTTAGTGTAATATCACCTCCCAGCCTCCAGGTGGCAGGCTGCACTGAACAGCCTCGCGAGAAGATCAAACTCCACGACCTGCTTGTTACCGGCGGTTTAAAAGCTGTTCTGGGAGCAGAAAACAGCCGCGTGACAGCGGTTTGAAAAATGGAGCGCTGTCGTGCAGAACCGACCTCAGATCAGCTGGTTGAACCTTATGAGCCTTTTTTATCGAGCAGAAGCAGCTCCCCGGCGACGAGCCGTCGTTCTAAACATGTACGTAAACCTTCCAAAAACGACGATAATCTTCACGTTTTACTCTCTAATCAACATTTAAGTGTTTTGTTTATCAGTAACGTTCACTTAATAAGTTAATGTAACGTAATGTATCGTTAGCATGCTGTTAAAATTCATTTAAACTTTAAACTCACTCTTATTTAAAATGATTGGAAACTTGAAATCAAGGGTTGATTAAATATTAGTTACATTTTGTCACTAACTTTCACACACAAAAATAAGATAAATGACAAAATATGTGGCTGCAAGAGATCAAAAAATACGGAATTTTTAATTTACAAAAGGCTGCTATTGATACGGTACCGTACGCGAGCCGCGAATTATCAAAACTACCCAACGTCACAGTTTCTAAGCCTGCCGTACGAGCAGAATACGGTACCGTATCAATAGCCACTTTGTTTTAAAAAAAATCATTGACTTTTTTGACTTGAAATTATTTAGAAAACTGAAAATTTTGATCAAATTTACATTTGTCATTTAGGAATATCAAAGCGGGGTTCAACAAAACGCACCAAACTCCTAAATATTGTAGTTCTAAAAATAGAGACACGCTCCTGTTCCAATATCATTAAAAAAAAAAAATCAAAACTGATTAAAAAGAAAAGCACAGCGTTCATACCTGTGCAGGTGTGTAGATTTTTTTTTCTTTTTTTTTTCTTTTTTAACCTCTGACTGTTGAGAATCGTCACTAAATTTAAAAGATTGTAGGAAAGAAAATGGCAGACAAAAAGTAACAAAAGTAACCAAAAAAAAATTAACACTGCTAGAAGCAGTGTGTAAAGCCCCCTGCAGGTGGCGTCTCCCAGGGTGGAAGAATCATGAATCAACCTTTTTTTCACAGAAACAAAACAATCCTTTTTTATTACTTAGTCAATATACAATAACTTTCATATGAGCTAAACATCAAGTGTCTATCATAAGTAATTCCTGAGATATTTTTTAAAAAGTGTTTCCCTAGCAACCATTGCTTACCCTAGCAACCAATTCAACTTTGCCTGGAAGACCTTCCAAAGACATTTCATAAGAACCAAACATCAAGTCTCAATCATAAGTAGAAACTGAGATATTCAAGAAAGAACTTGCCAGCATTGAACAGGGGCACCAGAACACATCCCTGAAGAACACCAGAATTCACCTGGGTAGCACTCGCACTACCTGCTTATAAGGGCGGCTGTGATGTCCAGTAATTTATTGGGGATCCTGCAATTCCTTCAGGATGTCCCACAGAGCAGCCTGATCAAACACTTTGCATAAATCAACGTCGGTGCAAAGAAGTGCCGGCAGGTTTTCAACCCGGCATTCGGCGAGTACTCGTGTGGTCGGTGACGGACTGTTCGGGTGTGAAACCAAACCGCTCCGGTGGCCGAGCGGCAGTGAGACTAACCCGTACAGGTATCCTCGCGAGCACAGGTCCTTTAAATCGTTAAAATAACTCGGTTTGGTCCAGTCAGTGTTTTTGTAGCTTTATTTTGAAGTACTGACCCGGGTGTCTGGAGTTGGTCCTGACTGACTTTAGTTCGATCCTGTTCATCTCCAGGTCTGAACCCCCGTCGTCAAAAAATGCTGAGCTGGAGGGCGGCGGCGGTTGGAATGTTGCTCTGCGCCTCGTCACGCCGTCGGACTCCGAGGTAGATTTTGTGAAAGCCAGCGGGATCTTAGAGGGTAACGAGCTGCTCCAGTCTGAGGACTCGGAGGAGATCCGTGCGGTCCCGATCCACCGTCGCCCAGATCTACTCGTTCCCTGTGCAGACCTGGTCAACTCGGAGTGGCAGAGGAGCCAGGGGGCCCGGGTTCATGCCCTCCAGAAGTCCTGTCCCGAGTTCCCCGTCTGTCTGGTCCTCCTGCGGGGCGGCGGAGAGACGGAGCAGCTGCTCGGTCACGCTCGGCTGTCCCGGGTCGTGGGTCACAGCAGCAGCCTTTTCGTCGAGTCGGTGGTTGTGTCCAGGATGGAGCGAGGGAAAGGTTACGGTCGGACATTGATGGAGGAGACGGAGCGTTACGCCAAAAGGCGTGGCTTCAAGCGCCTCTACCTCACCACTCACGACAAGCAGCACTTCTACGCCCACCTCGGCTACGCGTTCTCCACGCCGGTGCAGAATGCGGGAGCCATGACCGCGTTTGTTCCGATGGAATTCCTTCTGAGGTTTTCCAGAATGCCCAACGGAGATGCAAGCATGCCGATGGAAGCGGCCAATCGGATTCTGCACGGAGACTCCGGAAGTGTTGGTGTTGTAGGTTCTGCTCCTCCCTCCATCCCTCCTCCGGCTCCTCCTCCTCCTCCCTCCGCCCCTCCACCTCCTTTGGCTCCTCCCTCCATCCCTCCACCTGCGCCTCCTCCTCCTCCTGCTCCGTTTCCACGGCAGCAGGTGGTCCAGACTCTGACTGAAATGCGCTACAGAGATGCCAAAGGTGTTCCTGTCTTCTGGATGCACAAAGACATCTGACAAAAACGGAACAGTCGTTCTGATGCACAAACACTCATATGTTTACATACACCAGGACAAAAACCAAAGAAACGGAGCACAGTTTACACCACGACCAGGCTTTTATTGTGAAACAGAAATGCAGGAAGTGTGTTATTGACACACTACGGCTGAAATGTGTGGTTTAATAAGTATCAGAGCAGGATCCCGATTCTGACACGAAATAATCCGGTTCAGTCCTTTCGTGCCACAAAGAAACGTGATCTGGGCCACTTCAGCCTATAATGTGAACGCACCCTAAGACTCGGTGAATTTGAATGCATTTATTTAAAATGCTGCACCTCCTCTCTGCTGTAAGTTATTTTGGGCTCTCGGTAAAGTTCCCAAATCCAGTCTGCACCCTCTGTGATGTTTGACTTTAAACGTGCCTTGCTAAACTGCCACCGCGCTGAAACCTTCTTAAAGTGAATATTTCACATTTTGAATTGAATATTATCACTTTTCAGGGACGAAGTATTGGTGAAATGAAAAGTATTTAATCAGAAGTTCCACCTGTGAGTCGTTTTTATTGTGTTGTTAATAACTGATAATCAACCATGAAGTTATTGATCTGTAATATTCTCGTTTTAAAAGATTATATCAAAACTCCGGCCATGCTGAATAGTTTTATTGACGAGGAGCAATAAAACAAAACAAAACAAAAAAGGCGGGTAAGATTTTTGTGTAAATTCTAAACTGTTCAGTTACATTTGTGCACGTTTGAGCATCAGGAGTGTTTTTTTTCTCTGAGCTCTGCTGCACACTCTGTCCTGTAAACGTGACGGGGTTTTTTGTCCTTCTGCAGTATATTTAGGTTTCTGTGTGTGTGTCCTCCTCATGTTCCTCCTCTCACGGCTGTCAGATTGCGTCTCAGCGCCTGCAGCTCCTGGATCAGCAGTGAGAGCTCCGTGGCTGCAGCCTCCTTCTCCCGCACTGCCTCCGTCAGCATCCGGAGGGCGGCGCCCTGCTGGACTGAAGTAAGAACAGACAGATTGGTGCAGTCGCCAGCCCTCCCGGTTCACAAGCACTGATGTTGAGGCGACGTATGAATCACTACTGCCAGAGCTTACATCATCCACCGTTTGTTTGTTTGTTTGTTCATCAAGATTATACAATACTAATGAATCAATTTTAATGACACTCTGTGGAGAGGTGGGGGCGTGGCCCAAGAAAGAACCCATAAAACTTTGGATCAAGGAGCCGATCCTGACCTTTGATCCTCACTGCAAGATCAAAGCAATCGGGATCAAAGATATGTGATTAGAGATCAAAGGCTCTGCGATCAGAATCAAAGTCAGGATTGGGATCAACGGTCAGCATTCAGGAATAAAGATTGGTAATCAAGGTCAAAGCCAAGAAAGTTTAGTGACTGGATCAAAGCAATCGTGATCAAAGATCAGTCATCACTATCAAAAGTTAGCCTTCATTATCAAATGTGAGGATCAGGATTGAAGTTGAGCAATCAAAATCAAAGATTGATTATCACTGTCAAAAGTCATCCGTCATAATGAAAGATCAGGATCAGGATTGAAGTTAAACAATCAACAACAAAGCTAAGATCAAAGGATTGTTAATCACTATTAAAAGTCAGCCCTCATGATCAAAGGTCAGGATTTAATATCAAAGATTGGTAATCACTATCAAGGGTCATGGTTGAAGTTAAACAATCAACAGCAAAGCTCATCAATCAAGCTCAAAGATTGGTAATCACTAGCAAAGGACAGGATCAAAGATCAGGATTGAAGTTAATCAGGATCAAAGATTGGCAATCACTATCAAAGGACAGGATCAAAGATCAGGTTTGAAGTTAAGATCGTAGATTGGCAATCACTATCAAAAGTCAGGATCAAAGATCAGGTTTGAAGTTAATCAGGATCAAAGATTGGCAATCACTATCAAAAGTCAGGATCAAAGATCAGGTTTGGAGTTAAGATCAAAGATTGGTAATCACTATCAAAAGTCAGGATCAAAGATCAGGTTTGAAGTTAATCAGGATCAAAAATTGGCAATCACTATCAAAAGTCAGGATCAAAGATCAGGTTTGAAGTTAAGATCAAAGATTGGTAATCCCTATCAAAAGTCAGCCCTCATTGTTAAAGGTCTTGATCACAGATCAGGACTAAAGTTAAACAACCGCAGAGTTGATCAATCAGAATCAAAGATCAATATTCGAGATCTGTGGTTGGCCACAGAGCCACTGTTTTATGGCTTTGCTGTGTGGCCTTTGGACTGGAGTTTAGTCTTGGTTTTAAAGTGGCCTGTGGGGTTTTGGCGGAGGGATGTACGCCGCTGAGGGTCCTTCTAGTTTGATCGACAGTCATGTTGTCAATAAAATTAATTGATCCTGGAACTTTTGTGTAAAAACTCACCTAAGAAGTAGAAGATGAGTAAAACTGTGAGCAGGAGCAGCGTGACGATGGCACAGCCCATGGCGTAGGCACGCGATGAACTCGGCGTCAACAAGTCCTGGAGGCGGCTCTGCCATTTGCTGCTGACGCCACGGCCTCTTTGATTGACAGCTGTCACGTCACACGAGTAGAGGTTCCCGTTTGGGGAGGGCGTGTACGTGGGACGAGCGGGCTTCAGTCCTGAAACCATAAACCCAGAGAAAAGTGCACCTGGTCAGTCCACCTCAGTGGGGGGGGTTCAGGTGTTCTGAGGACTTTCTGAGCGGTTAACGATAAGTTAGTTTCTCGATCTTTACCTTTGTGGCTGTGCTCGAGATGAGTGCGGTGGAGGTCGTTGATGGAGTCCACCGAGTGGAGCTCGATCTCGGTCAGATCTCTGTCGCTGACCCTGGAGAACTGAGGGGTCGTCTGGGAGGAAGGAGGCCTCGACATCTTGCCGCCTCCTGACAGAAAAATGATTTAGTGGAAATTCAACTGTAACCATATAATATAAAATAATATATGCAGCCGGAAAATCTCTTAATCAGCTTCAAGCTTCACAAAACGGTTTCACAAAATTTTACGTCACAATGTGGAACTTTTTAAAAACACATTAGAAATGAAATGCAGGAAATAACTTTCAGAATTATAAAATTGTCAGAAGATTAAAGATGCTGTAAATAAATTAAAAATCAGGTCAGTGATCAAGTGTTTATCTGCATTTGTTTTGTGGAAACGGTTTACAATAAGAACATAGGAACATTAATTAGTGCAGTAATAAGCATTAACTAACAGTGAATTAAGCCGAAACTAACAGTGAATTAAGCCTTAACTAACGGTGAATTAAGCCTGAACTAACGGTGAATTAAGCCTGAACTAACAGTGAATTAAGCCTAAACTAACGGTGAATTAAGCCTGAACTAACGGTGAATTAAGCCTGAACTAACAGTGAATTAAGCCTGAACTAACAGTGAATTAAGCCTGAACTAACAGTGAATTAAGCCTGAACTAACAGTGAATTAAGCCTGAACTAACAGTGAATTAAGCCAAAACTAACAGTGAATTAAGCCTGAACTAACAGTTAGTTAGTTAACTGTTAATTAACTGTTAGTTATTGCAATAATAAGCATTAACTAACATGAACATTAACACATTAATGAATTTGATGCTTACTGCAGTAACTAATGAGCACATTAAGTGATTAATAAACAATTAGTTAATGCTTAATTAACTGTTACTTAGCACTTATTACTGCAATAACTACGATGAACAATAATTAATTAAATTGATGATTACTGCAGTAACTAACAGGAACACATTAATAAGTGATTCTTAAATAATTAGTTAACGGTTAATTAACTGTTAGTTAACACTTATTACTGCAGTAACTGACATGAACAGTATTGATAAGTGATTACTAAACACATTAAGTTATAGTTAAATGAGTTAGTTAAGTTATAGTTAGTGAAGTTGTAAAAACGGCTGCAGCTTCAACAGCTTTCGCTCACTTTGGACGTAAATGAACTCAAATAAAAGCTGAACGTCTCCTGATCGTCCTCGGTCCGTTGTCACGGCGACACGCAGTGATGAAACTGCCGTCGTCGTCCAATTATTTATGAACCCAGTTACAGTTTTACAGGGAGAGAAAAACGGATCCGAGTTTGAGGAGAAAACAAACGTGTTTTATAAATAGTTGATTGATCGTTTGTCTCGCTGCTGGACTCGAAGGACAAACGGATGAATGAATGAAGTGACTCACTGACTAAACGAGGTTTGTTTGTTTGTTTATTTGTTTGTTTGTTTGACTTACCTTGCGTTCGTGGGAATAAATGCTCTGCTGCTGCTGTTGTTGTTTTTTAAATCTGTTTATTTGTTGTTGTCTCAGACGGCCGTGTCTCCATCAGATGTCCAAACCCGAGTATTGAAATCCTGGATCCCAAGGACCGGATGCACTGAACTGAAGGGGGAAGCTCCTGGTTTTGGTCCGGCTCCGTATGAACGCTGCTAAATATGTGCGTCCGTGTCCGTGTTCCCATTTAGGCCGCCGTGGCCGCGCGGACAGACGGGCGGAGAGAGAGAGAGAGAGACGGAAAGTTTCCCCTCAGCCACACTCCCTCCAGGACCAAAATAGCACCGCAGACCGGTGGGTATTATTAGTTCCAAGGATGACTCGCTGATCCGGGCGGAGGGTACGACCAGGGAATAAAAAGGCTCCCGAACAGACGGGGACGCGTGGCGAGCGCACACTTCCGCCAGCGCCGAGTCATGGTTTAACGTTTATGTAGGACAGGTCTCAGGTCGAGGTCAAATCAGGGGTCGCCCCTCACCGTGTGTGGCGATGTCTTCAAAGTGCAAACGGCAGCTTCAGTCGAGCTTGGCGGGTCGACTCAGTGGACCGCCCTCTGGCGACACGTCAAAGGTCAAAGGTCAAAACATAGCGCATCATCTTAAAACACATTAATGACCTAATCTCAGGAACGGGATGAGATACTGAGACGCGGTTTTCTGCATAGAGTCTCCTGAGGCCATCGAACGTATCGGACGGCAGCGATGACGTCACAAAACTAGAAAGCACTCAGAGAGCGCAAACCTCCGCCAAGGCAGTTCAGTCCCCCATAATGTGGAGATGTTCTTTTCCAGCAGACGGACTTCTGAGAACCCAATGATAATGCCAGCATAAACCATTTTGGTAGAGATTAATATCCAACTCAATCAATAAATCTTTATTTTTTTTAATATCCCAGATTTACATGATAATCCGGATCACCACCATAATCTAATCGATTGGTCCTTGGGCCATTTCCCACTTATCCTGAAAATTTCATCAAAATTGGTCCATAACTTTTTGAGTTATGTTGTGGACAAACAAACAGACAGACAGACAGACAAACGCCGGCAAAAACATAACCTCCTTGGCGGAGGTAATAAAGGTGAGCCATCAGGATCAAATGTCAGCAATCAGGATCTAAGAATTTTAGAGAATAGA
>OMMV01017496.1:9668-21918 GCA_900302635.1 Chatrabus melanurus
CAACCAAGAAGGCAGGGGACAAGATTCCCGCTGAGGGTGCCTGACCCTGGAAGAGCTGGAATGTCAGCAGGCATAGGGCTGGAGGGGTGAGGATACTGTAGATGTTAAAGGGCTAACTGAGGTCCCACTGGGACATTCAGACTGTTCATGTCTACAACTCTTACATACAGACCCTAATGTTTGATGGGCTTCTGACCCAAGAGATGATGTAGACTTTCTAATACTACTGTACTGGGATTCTTCAGTATTTTCTTAAAATTAATACCCTATATTTTACTGTTAGGTCTTTAGATTTTTTTTTTACCCTACATATCTACATTTTCACGGTAAAACATATTTTGCATTAATCTCCCCATTATTGTGTGTGTGGAATACTGTGGCAGTCTTCTGCAGAGGAATGCAGCGTGCACTACAGAGGTGCACTGTATTGAAAATTCAAATTTGTGCAGCTTTGACTGTACGCCGTGCTGACATTTGTAAGCAGCCAATGACTATAGAGTGGGGCAGTGACCATGCTTACAATGCAATGCAAATAATGTGTTTCAAGAATTATGCAAAAAGCAAATGAGTTCCATACGAAGTTAAAAAAATGATAACTCCTCAGATTACCAACACAGAGTAGAATGGCTGATTTGCTATTAAAACAGGTTTAAGTCTGAAATAAGAGCTATTAATGTAGTCAAGATAAAAAAAAACAAACATGGCTAATGCTAGCAATGCATTGCACAGCACCACCAGATTTTCTGGGGTTGTAAAGATCTTGCTGTGTGCAGAGTCCAGTGCTGTGATAATGTGACCCACCTTTAGGTGCCAGAATGTGAGTGAATCATTCAGTATGGGGAAGTTGTTAACACGATAACTCACAAGCAATTGTACATAGAAACTTGCAATTTTTCACATGAAGTTTAAGTGATTAGGTTTTGGTGTATCTACTCATTATCAATCATGATATTTTCATTCATTATTGATGACCATGTCGGCACCCTGGCATATAATCCCATGCTGCCACCTAGTTGGCAGTAGCATAAATGATTAGTTCTAAAAAGAGAAATCATGCCACCTCTTGATCAGGAATTAACAAGTTCAAAATGTGAGAAAGATACATTCCTATCCAAATTTAACTATCGTTGTTTTACAGTTACCAAAGATTCTTGTAGTAGCTGCTAAGCCAGCAAGTGTCACCTGCTTTATGTGGTCTATGTACTCAGGGCAACATCTAGGTCATTCACAGGAGAACCCTGTTTATTAAAGGCATCAGTGAGTTAAAATTTAACATCTGTTTCACACTTTTTTACACCTTTGAGAAACTTTCAGGAGACCCACAAAGTACATTTCATGTCATGAAGGTAGCATCATTTTTGAGACTTCCGTAACTATGAGAGTTGTTTCCGACTTACTCTCTTCCTCAGCTCTGCAGTTCACCTCCAGGTCCATAGTGGACAGGCAGAGCTTATTGCCCTCCTGCATTGTCAGGTCTGTACTTGACTGCTGCTGCTTTATGGAGTTGGCAATACTAAGACGGCGCCCCACAGTGGTGACCTGCCGATAGAACTGTTTCCCAGTAATCTTGTGGTCAAAGCCCAGCCAGCTGAACTTGATCTTTACCCTGAGGGAAGAACAGGATGATACAAGAAAATAAAATGATGATTGCAAGCTCAAAGTAGGCCGAATAGAAAGATGCACAAACACAAAGGAAATGACGGTGGATCATCGGGTTTTACGGTCTTTCCTGTCTTCAGGGTTTGCTTGGATTCAACCACATTATGCTGACACTTCGTAAGCATGTATGTCTATGTGTGTGTACAAATCCAGACTGTGCTTAAACCACCTTCTTTGCGCCGCTGAAATCTACTTATGGCAGGTATAAACCTGAGGATTTTTAACAGTATTACAAAGGCATTACAAAGGAAATCTAAAGACCACTGTGTGAGTGAGAGTGAGTGAGTCTTGGTCTTACGTGAAGTCCATGTCATCTGGACCAGGAAAGGGCTCCAGAGGCCAGTTGATAAAGCAGTTGAGAAAGACGAGGCAGGCACAGCCAGCCCAGACCAGGAGGATGGTGATAAAGGCGACACCAAGGTCATAGATTACCTTCAGACAGATGACACCCAAAGTATACATTATAATGGATAATCAAGTTTCTTGAATACATTTTGGACAAATCCAGAATTGGGGGCTATAGAGCAAGCCAAAATTAAATGATACCTTAATGCCCGGGAAGGTGACTGCAGAAGAGGCATAAGAACCAATCATTAGAGCAATGAAGGTTGACCTCAGGTCTCCAAACATGTTTGGGAGCTGAGGAAAGAGCAGACAATGATCAGATTAAACAAAGTATTAAGATATAAAACTTCATTGAAAACGCAGCACGCGATATTCATCTGGTTACACCATTGGAATATGAATTGCAAGAAGCTTTAAATAGAAAAATCAATGATCTTTCTAAATCAATGAACCACAGGCCAGTCTTGATCTTCTCAATTTTCACTGCAGAAGGATGTGGAAGAGTGAAAAAAAGAAAAAGAAAAAAAGAAAATGTTTTCTCAAGTGTATCACAGTGTTTGCACTTATAGCGATGGGTGGAGGATGTTTTTGCAGCTTAAGTCCTGAACATGTGTAACTGGCTCTGGTCCACTGGATTGAAAAACATAATATGCCTGACTGTAGGAGGGTCTTCAACTTAAATGACCTGGGAGCCACTTCAGGGTTGTTCTCTCTGAAAAGTGATCATCTTAACACTCAGTTAACCCTTTCAATACTGAATACATCTTCAAATTTATCTATTGGGTATAAATGTCAATTTTGTGATCAAAAATATAATTTTGATCAACTCTGCATAAATGCATAAAAGAGGTGCTCCTATAATATGGAATAGGTCCAATTTTTGGGATGCTTATATCCCATCAGGATGCATGGAAAATAAATTGGGACATGTGTCCTGTTAGTATTGAAAGGGTTTTAAAAAAAAGTCAATTTTTTTTACACTGTTTGACCTATATAAAAAGTTGAAGAGAGTGGCCCCTTGAAAAGATATTGAAAGGACATAACGTTGTGTACTGGCCGAATCAATCTGCTGATAAAAGTTATATTGTTCACCTGGAACAATCATGTTGCAAATCCATTTTTCACTCAACATGAAAAATGTGCCATACTGCCGCAGACAAACAACAAACACACACCCTGTATTATTGTGTAACTATTGACAGATGTGTCACCTAAAAGAACATTGTGCTGCTGCACTACTTTGTTCCACCATTCGATGTGAGCTAGACAAATAAAAATAATTTTAAAAAAAGCATCTTGCATAATGACACTCAACCCTCAGGACAAGAGAACACAGAGTTCTTCAGCTTCAAACAAAAACAAGCTTCTCCAGAAAGTCAAAAACACAAAAGAATAAAAGCAGCAGCGAGAGTGACAGATTCATCATTTCTGTGTCAGAATGCATCTGGATGGCTCTGGGTCACAAGTAGAAAAAGTGCTCCCAGAGTTCCCTTCTCATTGTCCTCATGTGAACACGGAGCTGCTGTGATCCCTGCAGGGGTGCAGCAGGCTGAACCCTCTCACCCCACATGGACGTCTCTCCCTGGATTAATTAGACCAAAGTTGAGCTCTGAAACCACAGCACACCCGCCTTTACATCCAAAACAACAGGGACCCGTAACCCTCCAGTCAGGTGGAACAATCCGGTTATGACATTTTATACCAGGACACTGTGCACAGGCCGACTGACTAACCCTAAACATAGACTGATGCATGATGGGTAAACTGTGGCCCACTTGGCCAAGAGGAGTGGACAGGAGAGAATCATGAGCCAAGGTGGCCATACACAGTCAATAAAGCTGTTTCATCTTACTACATGACCTAAAACTAGAACAATTGCCAAATGAAAGCAGGTTTAAAGGGTTCATATGACATAAAAATCTGTTCTTAATCTGCATTTTCCAGCTAAATATGGTTGTGGTTTCATGTTAAATATTCGCAAAGTCCCACAATTCTATGATTTTGCAAATAGAAATTTTCCTGTAATAAACTACGTTCCGACCTGAAACACCTTGTTTTAATCTATTGTGACATACGTAACAGAAGTCCATATCTGGACTCCTACATGCTCTGTGTGACACGTCCACACAGTCTTTGGCAGAAAGAAAAGCGGGTGTGGCAGGCTGCAGTTCCTTCCCATTTAAAGCTACAGGCACAGAAACAGGTCATTTTTGTTAGATATCGGTTTATTTCTTTGTATTGTTTTTCTTTTTTCAGAATCCATCACTTCAGTGTGTATTGTCTACTTTTGGCTATAAATAATATGTTTTTAAGACACCAGGTGAATTCTCTTAGCTTCCTGAAAAAGGTGCATAATATTCATTTATTCATTAATTTTCTATCCTCACTTATTCCAATTAAGGGTCACGGAGGGGTGGGGGCGCTGGAGCCTATCCCACCGGTCATTTGGCGAGAGGCGGGATACACCCTCGACAGGCTGCCAGTCCATCGCAGGGCCACATAGAGACAGACAAATGCATTCACACTCTCACCTACAGTCAATTCAGAGTCACCAATTCACCTAACCTGCATCCTGTATGTCTTTGGAAGTGGGAGGAAGCCGGAGCACCCGGAGGGAACCCATGCAAACATGGGGAGAACATGCAAACTCCACACAGAAAGGACCAGGTCAGAAGTGAACCTGGGACCTTCTCGCTGAGAGGCAACAGTGCTAACCACTAAGCCACGGTGCCGCCCGTGGTCCATAATACGACCCCTTTAATGTATTTTGACTTTAAACAGTGTTAAACAGGCGTCGTTACTGTCTGCTTCAGTGAATGACGACGTCCCCTCTAGTGTTTATGCATCTCTATGGGCCCGCTCCTATGTAGATATGAAGGGTGCATTGCCTCTGGTGATAATTACTGCAAAAACATGAGTGGGGGAGACAAGAAAATCCGATCATGAGAGTGAGTTAGCGGCGCCACAGCTAAATCAGCTGTGCAGCAAGCCCAAACCGGCATCAGCCGCATCAGGTACTTAGGATGCTGATAAACAGATTACGTCACATGGGGAGTTCCTCTGGGCTACTGAGTCAGATTCAGCTGCTGAGACTACAGTTTCTCAAACATGACACAAACCAGTTTTGTCTGCTGGTCAACAAAGCAGAAGTAAGGATTAATGTACTCAGCAATGCACGTAGAGACGCGTGTTCACGGGCACATTGAAGGGTGAGTGTCCACGGTGAGGCGGAGCCGGCGGCTGTCAGGCTTGATGAGGATCAGATGAGAGTGTCTTTGTAGCCAGAGTCAATAACAGAACAGTTATTGCACATCAGTGCACTGTAACTCCCACAATATCAGGCCTCCCAATACAAAGTATGTAACTTAATCTGTGATACTAAATACTTGTACCGTGACCCAGATCGGTCATTTGACATTTTTTAAATAATGAAACTGATCAAAGTATTTCTAAGATATTTCAGTGAGTGCTGGTTCATATTTGAATTAGAAAGACGTGGTGTCAAGACACGTCATCATAGTCAAATATATCATCTTAAAGCCAGTGGTTATTTGTCCAGAAACGTCGAGCGCGATGACGTCATCACGTGACCTACATCAGCGGGTCATTTATGATGGACTTTCAGGCACCTTGCATGCCTGGAAGTGCAGCACTCTGTTCAGTGAGCTCACGACTGCACAGGGAAGAGGCGACGGACACTCGGTCCTCAACTTCTGATGTTTTTGAGAGATTCTTTCTCTGTTTGGACCCAGAAGTGCACTGAGCCTGCAGCACGCTGTCTCTAACGGAGCACGAGGCTGTTTAACAGGCTGCATCCGCGACTTCACGTGAACGCACAGCTGCACTTCCTCCACTCACACTGTGATTTTACCACAACTGAATCGAAATTAACGCAGTTATCACTTTAAAAACAAGTCACCATGACACTAAATCATGCCATTATGTAAACTTTGCAGTTAATCCGCAGTTCACGTGCGTGCTGAACTGTAACTGTAGGGGGCAGTCTATACAAATCAACAGAGAGCCGTTACACCACCAGCTATCGCGGTTGGCCGGTATAATCAAAATATCGTCCAATGTCCGAGAGTACCTCTTGTAGTTATACTTTGCTCCTTTCCAAACTGTTTTAAATAAGATTGAAATTCATTAAATGAAGTAAAGCTGTTGCCAACAGGAAACACTGCAAATGACCCGCTGAAGTAGAACATGTGATGACGTCATCGCGCTCGACCAATCGGAGCATGTGCTTGACGTTTCCGGACACATAACCAAAGTCAGTAGGAGTCCTTTCACAGACAAATAACCACTGCCAATGGGAAACCAATTTAATAAAATCATTAACTGGTGCTAGCAGCCTTACACCAACCATGTGAACACACATTACCAGAATACATTATCATAAATAAAGGTAACGGGCTCATTTCCAAGCCAGCTACAGGCTAAGCTAGTTAGCTAGTGTTTCTGCTAGCCACTATTACATTAACAATTACATGAATATGTTCCACCATTGAAGTCACGGCAAATTATTTCAACCTGTTCTTAAGCATAATTCATACGAAAGCTGCTGCCATAAGTTAGCATGGACGGCAGTGCAGAAAGTCAGCCATGATAGTGAGCTAGCTAGCATATAGCTTAATATATTAGCAATTACATTAAAAGAGAGCATTCTTACTGTCTAGTATTATCTTATAACTGACTGAAAATCATGTTGGTGTGTTTTTAGAACTGTTTATGCTTTGGTAGGGCACAAACTGAATCAGTGGATCAATGTGGTCAGCATCGTCTCCCTTTGAGTTATTACAATCTCCTGCCATTATTACAATGACATATTATGTTCTGTTTATGAATTATAATGTCCTGTATTCGTTAAACCCCAACATGAGAACAAGTGAATTCTTGGAATGCCTTACTGTCAGTTATTAAAGTGTTTTTCGTTCTGATTAATGGAAGGTTTAGCATGTTTTGGTCATTTTTAATCTCAAGAGGAATGTATTGACTGTGTTTTTCAGATTTTATTGTATGACGTGACTGTACCGTTTCTAATCAGAGCCATTCCCAGTGGCAGCCTCAGAAATGTGGAATCATGGCTGAGCTGCCCCAACAATACTGCAATTTACCAGAAATGTCACCACAGTTTCCACTTCATTAAAACTAGAATTGACGAATCGTATATCTCCAGCTACTCTCCTTCATCTCAAATATCAGCTTGGACGCTCTGGTTTCTCAGGGGTAACTGGTGACAGCAAAGATGAAAGCAGTCATTGGGGTAGATGCCGCTTTAATATAATGATGGCTACCATCGACTATGCTGTTGCTTCTTCACTGAATAGCCCTTTTGTTAGCTCACAGTGTATCCATGCACAGAGTGTACACAGACATGGGTTCAGTGTTTGGACAGCCACTAAAGGTTTATTTTAGGTTCAGAGCAGTCACCTGGAGATAAGGGATTAGGGTCCACTCATTACCAGGTGAATTCTTAGTCATGTAAATAAATGACAATAAAGTGGCCACCAAAAGATGGTTCAAAAGAAAGCAGGATGCCCATCCATCCATCCATTTCTAAACCCACTTATTCCAGTTAAGGGTCACGGGATGCCCATCCATCCATCCATTTCTAAACCCACTTATTCCAGTTAAGGGTCACGGGATGCCGGAGCCTATCCCAGCAGTCATTGGGCGAGAGGCGGGGTAGACAGCAGGATGTCCTTAAGCAATAATCAGCATTTCTGTTGACCAACCTTACATAATGAGCATGTTAGGGAAAATATGTGTTAAAATCCACACTGTTAAAAATGGCTGTTTTAACATTAAAAAAAGTTTTATGTCTAGACTGCCTTAAAATTTTAAATTGACTGAACTTGAGAAGACAAGTCACGGTACCTTTTACAACAATTCACCCAACAACGATGAAAGATTGATCGATGCATTCATGCTAAGTGACACGTATTTCATTAAAAAAAAAAAAAAGAAGCTTCACAGCACTGACATATAAACAAAGTAATTTCATGTTTCTTTCACATTCTGCTTTTAATCGTAGTTGTAACCCTGAACCAGCTATGGCTTCAAACCACAGATTTTCCTGTTGTGATGCAGGAGCACTGCCAGTGCGCTGCTGAGCTGTTACTGGTAACAAAGATAAGTTCACAAAAACAAGCATATGTTGCCTAATTAATATGGTGCCCGTTTTTTTTTTCCTTCTGAAAGCACAAATCCATAGAGTAGATCAATCATTTGTGATTATGACGCAAAAAGACATGATACTGTCGGTTGAATAATCATAAAAGTTACCTCAAGTTCAGTTAACGTTTGTAACCACCCTCTACAGAGTACAATTCCCACTCCAAATAGAATGATAGAAGCTCTATCACAGAGTGAACAAATCAAGTTGTTCAACTCTAATAAGAGTGGATAAGGAGTTGGGCTACCAATATGTAGACCTGGGTTCGATTCCAGGTCAGCTACATGTCTGTGTCCTTGGACAAAACACTTTGTGTGCATTGTCTCAGTCCACCCAGCTGTAGATGGGGATCGGCCTTGGCTGAGGAAGTAACCTGCGTCACACTGGCATCCTGTCCAGGGGGACTCATAGATTCTCATCCTCTTCATGCTGTGGAATCAGGGAATAAGCAGTGTCACCAACGGGTCTCACTCAACGAGACTTACTTCTTCTATTTGGAGTGGGACCAAATATAATCAAAATTGACTGTGTACTAAGATGAACCTGGAATCATACTAACGCGTTACACTTTCCCTGTCGCACTTCTTTTGGAGAATGAACTGGGCCGCTCAAATCCAGCCAAACGGCTTCCTTTATAGCCGCAAACTAATGGGGTGCTGTGCCCTTTGCTCTTATTACTCTCAAATCCATCAAGTCTGCTGAGAGTTGAAAACTGGAAACAGAAAGGTTCAGTGTGTGGAGAGACATTAGGAGGAACAGGAAGTGACAAAATATGCTGAGCCCAAAGAGGAAACTGAGCAGCGCTGTTGTAGACAGAAAAGAGAAAGAAAGGAGGAAGAGAGTTTGCTGCAGCAAGCGGAAAACTTCAGCTGTCTGCTGGAGCATTGAGAACCAGCTCTGACCGGTCCAGTCCTAACACTCGGGCCATCATAAAAAACAGCCAAGCGGCTGTAAGATTAGCAAACACCAGCTGACGAACAGCAGACTTCATACCGCCGTCGTTCTGACGTCATCCTTTGCTGACGCATATTAGACAACTTTTTTTTAGCAGCAATCTTCAATATTTCAGATCCAAACCAGTTAAATCTCATCATATGCCTCATTGCCTCAACTATAATAAGTAAAATTGATTATTTCCAACAGGAAAACAGCTGTGGTCAGAAGTTTATAGACACTCATTGTGGGCAGGAATGTCATGGTGTAAACTCTTCTTTTTCAGGGGCAGAATGTTTAAACAACATGTTGTACATCTTTAACAGAAAGAGAAAGAAAAGGAAGACGTAGAAGTACGTCTGATTTAACTATTTCACAACCAGCTTTAATGTGTGTTTGGTGTCATTATCCTGTTGGAACACCTAATTGTGTACATTTGTACACAATTAGGTGTGTACACAACCATCTAGCTGATGGTTTGAGGTTTTTCTGAAGAACTTTGAGGTGGTAGTCCTACTTCGAAACGTTTGGCCATAGCTGTAAGAGATATTTGTGAAACTGTTTGTGCTCTTCAGTGTCTCAAGTTGATTTGTCACATTTCCAGCTCAAAAAGCTGTTCAATCAAATAAACATTTGGACCCGTCTGCTGAAAACCTTAAAGCAGCTGCACAACGTTCGTATGAGAAGGATATCGGTGGCTACAGCTATAACCAGCTCAAGATATGCATCAACAGACAATAACAGGCTGACGATTCGATACAATCTCAGTGTTTTGAATGCAGGCATATAGTGTGTCCTTCAGACTCCATGGCAACAACAAAGGACATTCCACGAGCATTTAATAACAAAATGTTATTATGTGTGCACCTTGGAAAGCAAACTGACAGTTATCTTTACTATTGATTAAACAGCCACTTTTTTTTCTTTTTTTTTATAACAATAATTGACCCTAAAGTCAAATCAGCTCATCTACTCCACAGGGAGTACCTACGGTGTAAGGATCAAGTGCCTACACTGTAAAAGTAAGTTCTTTCAGCGTCTCCTTTTTGGCTCAGGGTCGCCACAGCAGATCCCGTATGGATCTGCATATTCATTTGGCACAGGTTCTACACCGGATGCCCTTCCTGATGCAACTCCACTTCTTCTATTTTGGAAGCAAGTGCTCTAACCACTTGGCCGCCACGCTGCCTATCAAGTATGTACTCTGTACTGTAAATTAATTATGGTGTAAACAAGAACATGTCCACACTCGCACAGAGACACACGTACACAAGCATAACAACATAATGTCCTGTATAATATATTAAGTTAATGGTGGCAGGACACAAACATTTTTTGAAATTTTAAAAAGTAAGTTCTTTCGGCTTCTCTCAATTTCAACTTGGGGTCGCCACAGCAGATCCCACATGGATCTGGCACAAGTTTTACACCGGATTCCCTTCCTGACGCAACTCCACATTACATGGAGAATGAGCAAGGGTGGCCTCGAACCGGGAACCTTCTGCATTGAAAGCTGTCGCACTAACCGCTAGGCCACCATGCTGCCATTTTCAAAATTTTTTAACAATGTTTAAATTATAGTAAGTCAAAAACTAATTTCTTATTTCAACATAAAGAGCACAAAATTGATACATTTACACAATTGGCAAATGCTTTTAGCCATTGTAACATACAATTAGTACATTCACACACTAGTGCCAGAAGTTTCCATAAACGGTTATAACCGAAACAAACGGAGCAATTTAAGGTTAAAAGTTTTGCTCAAGAACACTTCAACACACAGTTAACCACTCCACCCACTGAGCTATGAGTGTTCTTATTTAGTGTTTTGTCACTTTGATTATTATTAGGTGATTTTTTTCCCCAATAGTTTCTTATTTATCAGCTATTTCATTTTCCTGTTATTTCACAATAAATTTGGCAAATTCTCACATTTCAAAAGTGAAAATTTTCCAAATGATTTGCCAAATGGCTCAACAATCATTTTTGTATCATTTGACTCATCATTTCTGTTGTTGCTTTTTTGTAATGTGATACACTGGGCGACAGTTTAGTGCACCATTGTCGTCATTTAAAAAAAAAAAAAAAAACTGCTGACCTCTGTCATTCATTCGTCATTTCACAGGGTCACATGCATTCAACGGAACAAATACTTCCTCCATCCCACGGTGGATCGTTGCTTCTCTCCCCCCCCCCATCAGTGTGATAAAGAAGCTTCAACATGTGCCATGACCAAGATGAAGAATATGAGGAGGAGCTGTGTGGCTGTGATGTAGATCTTTGCATGTGTGTTAACGTGGGAATAAGGAGGGTTTTTCTTTAAGGTATAGTGTGTAACGTGAAGCTGTTTACTGGCAGAGAGGACAGGAGGAACCAAGGGGGACCAGAGGGAGTTAAACTACCCCTCCTTCATCTTATTTTCTCCAGCTTCACTCATTATTTGAGTGCCGAGTGTGCAGACGCTGGAGAAAGTTAACATATCTAATTATTACGCCTCAGTATCACAAGTAATCATCTATGGGGAGTTATGAGGTCAGAGCCTAGACGCCAAACTCTAACTATGTTCTGCTGGTGCCGTAAATATTCTTAAAGGCCCAGTGACACTATGACGTTTACCTCAGCATTTGGCGAACGCGGTGAAAGGGAGAGAAAGGTGGCCAAACGTCAGCAAAAATCATGTTCCCGGACTTTGGTAGCGAACCTCAAACGCAGCAAGGCATTCCGCAACATGATGCTAGTGGAGGCCAGCAGAAGTGGGTGTTAGCCAGCACTCCATTAGAACAAGCGGCACCTTTGCCAACGTGGCAACATGCGGGAGAGGGGTTCGACACACCACCGTCCAGTGATTCTGAGCAGGCAGGGCGAAGCAGCACCCAGCATAGACGGTCGCACCAGTAAGTTCGGCTAATGGATGCTACCTTCTCTACCGGTCTCCAACGTAGCCACAGGTACGTCTGCAATTGCCGAAAAATTTTCAACATTTTGGACGCGGTCACCGTTCATCAGCAAACACTAGTGAAGGCCAGCAGAGGCTAGCAATCACCGACGTGTGCAAATACGTTCATCTACGTTGGCCCAAATGCCTCGGTGTGACTGCGCCTTAAACGTGAGTTGTCTGAACTCCAGATGTTTAAG
>OMMV01017513.1:1753-14877 GCA_900302635.1 Chatrabus melanurus
TCCATCAACATTTCATTGTATTTGTACAGTAACAATAAACAACATATCTTACTATGTTTCAAAAAGAAATGCAACTTATAGACCAGTGGAACTTATATGATTTTTTTTCCTCTTCATGATACATTTTTAGATCGATGCGACCAATACTCCAGTGTGACATATAGTCCAGAAAATACAGTAATGTAAGTACTCATCTACTTTATGGGAATTATTATTATTATTATTTTACAGTGAGTTGATTTTAAACAAGTCAGGGAATGATCCAAGAGAATTTCCAAATCACTCAATATTGATTGGAGTTCAGTTAAATCAATAATTATGAAACGGAAATGGCTGCCTAGTGTAGATTATCTTCAAAAAGAGTAACTGTGCACGAAGGAGACTACAGCAGGAAGCCTCCAAGACACTCATGACAACTCTGAAGAGGTTCAAAGTTTCAGTGGCTGTGATTGGAGAGTCTTAACTTTAATGCTCCACCAGTCACAGCTTTATGTTAGAGTGACAGAAAGACACTGACATGAATTCTACGCAGGAGTGTTCCAGAAGGCACATGACTTGTAAATGGTTCTTGTGTCCATCCTGTACCTTGTCTTAGGCCAACTGGCTGTAAAAGTGATGATTCAGTTCTGTTATATTAAAGGGTGCGAATACTTATACAAGCCATTATTTTGAGTCTTTTTTATTTATTTATTGCATAAAAATGACTGAATTGTGTGAACTTAAACGAATAATTAAAAACATTAAAGCCAAAGGGTGTGTGCACTTTTTATATGCACTCTATACCACCATTGTTGCAACAGCAGTATGTACACATTTCCGTGTGTATTTAAATGTCCCTTTATTAGCACCAATTTACTGAAGGCAAATTTAGTGCCACTTGACCAAAGAAAGTTTACTAGTCTGTATATTACTCTGCTGGCCCCATGACAAATAAGACCATTTTTAAATAGAAAACAGTAGGGTTCCTACACATTTATATTTTGTAAATCCTACTTCTCCAGGATTTTATGCTTTGAAAAATTTTGTCAGTTCTTCCACACAATACACGTGGTTTGCAACTAAGTGACAGTTATCACTTGTCAGAAGCAGTTGTATGCAAAACATTAATACAACTCTTCCTTACAGCCTAGATTTGTTACTTATACTTTCTTCAAACTTACAGAATTTCAAGTATTGTATAAAAAGCCTGGAGATATGAGGAACACGTGCATAGAACTTTAGTGTGACACAATCACAGGGCAAACAGCGGTATAACTTCAACACAAAGTGCAAAAATCACACTACTGCACAAAGCTTTAAATTACACCTTTCTCTAAAAGGTGTCACACAGGTTTACCAAATGATAATAATAATAATAATAAAAAAACCCACGGTAAAACAACTATGGGTTTCCAGATTATTTTTTTCTCGTCCCCTTGCCGTTACCAATGATCCAAACACATTTAAAAAAAGTAAAGGACACATTTGACTAAAATAGTGAAAAGTAATTCACACACTGCCACAGTGAGGCGAATTTTTTTTGACTACCTGGTTTCTGTGTTAACTAGCAGCATTATAATGCACAGAAGACGTTTCAGGTGAACATGGAGCCTTAATAAATGAACTCGTCTCTGATGGGCATCGTACTTTGCTGCAGGGACCGAAGCTTCCTTTATTGCACTTTCATTAGGTTCCCTTCAGAAATCATAAAATAAAGCACTGCAATGGCATACAACTATGTGATCAATTGCGTCATCCATCAGTTGTTTGCTGCCAACAGGCCGTCCGATGTTTACAGCTCTATGGCTGAGCGCTCCCCTCTGTTGCAACATGGCATGCAGAAAAGCTAACAGGTGGACCATGGATTGGGTGACAACAGAGGAGGAGCGGTTCTTGAGAAACCCCACCAGGGAGACCACGAGAATCACATGGCTATCCATGCCTGTCCAGAAATAGAGGCATTAATTTGCCAACTATAATAAACATAAAAGCACAAGCTGTTGAACTGTGCGGTTGGAAATTCCCTTCAATCGTGTTTGTCGTGTAGCTTACACATCTAGCGGTGAGATCTCTTTGCTTTAGAAATGAGGCTTTAGTTTTGAGTTATGTTTCAGATTTGTGTGCGGTAGTGAGGAAGTTTGAAAAATGATCTCAGTTATGTTAATCTGCTTTGATAGCATTAGAAATTGCAATTTGCCGATTTTCAGTTAATGGATATGGCAACTCTCCAGATAGCTAAACTAAACTGTACCGTAGCACTGAAGTTGAACGGTATACATCTATGCTTTATGTACTTGGCTTTTGATAGGTGATGTGATTGTTCAAAGTTAACCTCCACTTGAGTATTCCACGACAACCAATGAGAAAACAGTGACATAGCCCAGAGACGTCGAATGGACTTCTAGCAGCAGCTGTTTGTGTAGCTTCATGTGGTGTGAAAGTACATCAACCACTCTACTGGAGTGCACAGCAAATAAACCCAAATGACCCCCTGCCCCTCCCACAGCGGCTTCTTTAGACTTTGTAAAGACAGATGGATGCTGTGGACATACAGACATGGATTACATCACGGATCAAACAGGTCAGGCTGTGCCTGCAGCTCCAGCTGATGGTTGAACAGCTCAATCTCTTTGTTGGCCTCAGCAATGTACTGTTTAATAAAATCATCCATGTCTTTAGTAAGCCTGATGTAAGGAAAGAACACACACATACAGCAGCAAAAATCAATAACAGCGCACAAATTCACATGTACTGTATATTTGTCAGTAAAACTGTATTAGTTTTCCACAAATTTTGATTGTGACATGAATGACTCTTCAGTTAAACTACTGATTTAAATTGGTTTTAGTCATTTAAAGAAGGAAATTATCCTGTACTTTTATCAAGAATGACATCTTAAGATGTGTTCACATTACTGTGGTAAAACATATTTTGCGTGCGTCTCCTCCATTGTAGTGTGTGGAGCGTTTTGACAGTGTTTCTCAGAGGTATACGATGGGCACTGCATTGGCATGCCACATGGAAAGCTGAAACATGGAACTCTGACTACTGTATGCTCAGCCAATGGCAAATTTACTAACTACTGTCAGGTCAGGGAACGTGCTCTGGTGCTACACGTTCTCACATCCACCACACTATGGAACCGCCCCGGATCCTGGTTAACAAACACACAGGCAGACAACTTACTCCATCCTTACTTCACAAAACTAACCATTTGTCTGCTACAGCCAGGTGATAAGTGGGCATGCCCGTGGCCTTTTCCAGTTGCTGGTGTCCTCAGTATTGAGGGACCTGTGCGCTGGATCATGCACAGGGAAGCACATCACATGGCTGCAGTGTCACAGTCATGTTCCCTTAGAATTCAAGTGGCACGCCTCATTTGAGTCTCACTAAGTAACCGCTCATTTGACACAAAGTCTTTCCAGTGGTACCCATGGATTATCGAGGAAGATCCTACCACCCAAGACATCTAGCCTTCGCCTTCGGTCATTGGTTAGCATCCAAGTCTCACAACCATACAGTAAGACTGGAAACATGAGAACCCAAAGACTTGGGCCTTCGTTCTCCTACAAAGGTATCGGCATCGCCAAACACCTCTGCCCAGTGACCTCTCAGCACTTAAGATCTTCCCATATGTCTCTCAATCTCAAAGCCCGAGGTCCCAGAGACATGAATGTCGCTGCAAAGATAATCGAATCTCTCAACAAGTGCAGCACTTTCACCGCAAACACACAGTATGCATACAGATACCGTTGTGATGGCTGACTCCAGTAAGTCACTGAAATCCTGGATCTCAGTGTTAATCCAGGACAAGCACAAACGCAGAATCAAAGTCCTTCCTCCCTCCTCATGCGCTGCAATCAGAACGATTGATTCCACAAAGATCACAGCATCATCTGGGAAGTCAAGGATCAGAGTAGGAGCAAGAGCACATCCCTGATAAATGCCAGAATTCACTGGAAAGAAGTCAGAGCCTCTGCCTCATGCCCCTCAGGGATTCCACAAAATTCTCAGGATGTCCCACAGAGC
Source organism: Chatrabus melanurus (assembly GCA_900302635.1). Classification (NCBI taxonomy): domain Eukaryota; kingdom Metazoa; phylum Chordata; class Actinopteri; order Batrachoidiformes; family Batrachoididae; genus Chatrabus; species Chatrabus melanurus. The sequence goes on from OMMV01017513.1 coordinate 5,762, forward strand.
AGCCTGATCAACAGAGTCAAAAGATTTATGTAACTTAACATAAGCTGCAAAAAAGAACTGACAACATTCACGCATGCCTTCAGGGATACCTGCAGAGCTCGAATGCCAGCTCTGGTTGTTGAGCAGCAAGTAACTGAGACGAGGCCCGTCTATTTTTGTTGGACAACATACTGTCCAGAAATAATTTTAATAAATGTCATTTTACCATCATTTTATGACCATATTATGGAAATGATAATGCAAGAACTAAACTTATATTATCAGTAATAAAGAATAATAAACTTTAAATTCTTAAGAATATTCAGACATCAGCATTTAATTGTGGAAAAAACACTAAAATATCCTAAATAAATAAAATATAACAAAATAAAAATGGACTCTCAGGCTCTGTTAAGAAAAATTGCACTTAAATAAACAAAGGGGTTCTGAACAGTCAACATACCAGCTCATTCACTTTTACGGACTCTGCTCTCTCATTTGGCTTAAACCCAAACCATTTCCACAGCCGTGGAGCTGTGGACGGCGGCTTTAAAACCATGTTCATTTGGACCTATTCCTCCAAACATTATAGTTGAAATAATGCAATCGTTGAGAAAAACACCAGTGAGTGTCAAGTAACACGTTATCTTCACTTCACCTGGTTCCCTGCTGCTGTGTGTGCATGTGGCTGAGCTGTCTGGCCCTGCCCACGGTGAAACACAGAGAGCAGACGACAGTAGCAGCAGTGCACCCAAAAATGACAGCAAAACCTGTCTAATTTTTTTTCCTGTTCATTTGTCCTATTCAGATGTGGCTAATTTTATATAGGGAGGTGGGGTAAAGTAATTATTATCAGAGTTCATCAGTGATTTTTGTCCAGTCTGAATGCACCATGTCAGTCATTTTTACTGAGTGCACATTCACATGTTGGAGAAAAATTTGTTGCCTTTTACTTTCTGAAAAATGATCTGTAGAAATTACCTCAGGTTATATTAATTCTGTGTAAACAGCGATGTCAGTAATAATCTCTGGAAAAGGAGTTTTCCACCGTTTATCTCAAGTATGGAGGTGTGTAAAGAGTACAATCACCAAGCCAGCAGCAGAGATTTTAAATTCACGCTTGAGTTCTATTAACGGGAAATTTCTGTATCAATCTGTTCACACACATCACGGCCACAAAATCATGTGATCATGTTCATGTCAGCGCCTCACCTCTATGTGTTCCCTCACTGTGTGTCTTTGGACACCTGCTCTGCTTTGGCACAGAGAACACTGCAAACAGCGCACCTCTGCATGCAGACTAAAAACATAAAGCCACAAAGTCCATGGGTTGGGACACGCTCGTTTTGTGCTTGTATGAGTGGCGTTCGGACCACCTGCTTTAGTACTCTGCGCGCACACTGCTGCATGAAGTGTGCACCTTTGTGCACAGCCCAAACAGTTTGGGGGGGTAGCCGAAAGGTAACTAGACAGAAGCTAGGTGATGGGAAAAGGAGACCGTAGAGACGAGTCCATTCGATTCAGTCTAATATATATATATATATATATTTTTTTGGGTAGTGGTGGCTGTGGGTCAGACCTGTTTAATGAGTAGCCCCTCCCATCTCTAGCTAGGTTTCCATTATATATTTGTGCAAAAGTGAAGCGATATTTTCAGAATGTCGACAAAACAATAGCGAAATGACAGCACTTCCTTCAGTGACGGAATGCGACTGCTGGGTTTTGTCTTCTTGCGGTAACTGCCATTACAGCAAGGTTCTTGCAATAACTCAAATTCCAAAAGTCATGGCGACGGATGGGTAAGTCCTGCTAAATATTGCCATTTTATTGTTTTATTTTTGTTTTTTTAAATCCAATATTGCCATAAGGTCAGGTCTTATAAGGTCTAACAAGCTCTCGGTCTCTTACTCCGTCCACATGTACCACGTAATGCATTTTAGAATATCACGTGACTATCTGTACATCATGTGACCTATAATTGCGGAAAAAGTTTTTCCATTGCAGTTTTGTGAAATAAGGCGTTTTCGAATCGCCTGAAAAACCACCTCATGTGAGCATAAAAACATTTTTGCGATATCTGAGTTTTTTTCGAAACACACGTGTTTCCGTTAAGCGTATTTTCAATTCACTACTTCAAACTGTGCAGTTTGGAGGGTAATGGAAACCTGCTTTCTGTCATTTATACCGAGCTTTCTTATCCCGTGTGAATCGGCCAAAAATATTAAATGTCCTGCGGTAAAATTACATTACTCCACCTCCCCAAAATAAAATCCCGTCCAAATAGGGCTTTAGACATTAAAGAAAATGCTGAGGCGTTGCACCATGGGAATTTGCTGGTGACATGCTTGTGTAAATGAACACATGTAAACACAACAGGCAATACTGAGGTCATGTCCACATGCGAATAAGTCGATATAATAATTATCGTGATAATCGTGATAGACCTAGCAGGGAGTGAATCCTGTTGAGAAAGACCCTTACAACTACCTTGCCCAGCACAGACAGCAGTGTAATACCATTGCAGTTGTTGCAATACAGGCGATCACCCTTTCCTTTCCAGAGAGGGACAACAAGTTCTTCCATCCAGTCTGATGGGATGATACCTGTCTCCCACTGGAAGCAAAGATTGCTTTCAATACCAGGAGAACAGCATCTTCACCCACTTGAAGGAGTTCATTCCTGATACTGTACCACCTATACCTGCAGCTTTACCCACCCTCAGTTTCACCACCTTAACAATCTCACTGAGCGTTAGTGGTTCACAGGTGACTAGCAGATCAGACACCAGAAACCTAGCATTGGAGATGACTAACATAAGCAAGAGGATCAGCCTTATACAACTGCTCAAAGTAGCCAATCCAGTGTGACATTATAACAGTCATCTGTCAGGATCAAAGTAAAAAAAATAAAATAAATTGCATGAAGAAATTTCAGCTTTCAGATACAGCTACCAGGTTTGATTAAAAAAGAAAAAAGAGTTCACAGTCTGAAATAAGTACCAATAATGTAGTTCAGCCAATGTCATGGCTAATTTTAGTAATGTTTACCACTAGAAGCAAGCTAAAAGAAATGCTATATAGTGTCACTATAGTTACATATAACTATATAAATAACACTATGTAACGCTGGGATGATGCTACTCTGGGTCCCACTGCACTTCCAGGTGTATTTGAAAAAAACAGAGTAATAAAGATTTCCACAGACCAATGCAACACACAGAGCACAAGCCTGTGTTAATATGAACACAACTTAAGTTTGTTCAACATCTCTACAAACTACCATGAAAAGGATACTGGGGTGGAAAGTCCTTTTCCCCCCAAATATGTCAACATATAGATGACCGTTGTAGAAGTAGCCTGGTGGAAGCGGATCCAAGTGCCTGGTCATCTAAACAGACAAACAAAATATCAAATCAAATCAGTTTACGTCTCACTGGGCCCAAATGAATAATGGATCTTGCCTGAGCTTTCTGACAATAAAAAAAAATACAAAAAAAAAGAAGTTTTTTTACAAAAACACAAAAAATTAATTGATCCCAGTGTACTAATTCACCAAAAAGAACAAGCGCAAATGCCCAGTCAGCAAGGAGGTCAGAGTCTGTGTGCTCCTGAGGCCACAATTATTGACAATATACTTAATGCCACTTCTGTACAGAAACCTCCATCACTGACAAATTTAATGCCGCAGTGACACAAAAAGAAAGCACTCACATGTATGCTCTTGATTTCTTGTGGTGACAGGGTATTTTTAGTCTTCTTAGCCTTTTTGGTCTGCCTCTGAAAGCAACAGACAGAGACGACAACTCTGTGATTATAGAACAGTTACAAATAGAACTGTCATTTCAATTGATATGGAAATGCATTGTTTTTTAAATCTTTTTGAACAGTGAGTGCTTTAGGTCAGCATTTCCCAACAAACAGTATGCATACCTTCATAGCACTTCAGGTTTTTGCCAATGATAATTTGCAAATATGTACAAAATATCCATTAACTAATGAAATTATAAAGTATAATCTAAATCATAGCTTGTAATAAACTTTAAACTTTTTTTTATTACATCTTTAAATAATGAGCTCATTTCCATGATAGTCAGCACTATTTTACCTTAACTGAACATTTGATTATGGAATAGTGGCAGAAGTGCTTCAGGTTGCCTTGACACACTTTGGGGTACAGAACGTAAAAAAGGTTGGGTAACACTCTTGCAGGTCATGAAGACCTAGCAGATGGTTAAATAGCTAACCTGCTTGGCACACAGTCTGAGCCAGTCCTTCAGTCCATCGGCAGTGATGCCAACACCATCAAAGACCAGGAAGCAGGAGATGCTGGTTTCTTGGTGGGTCACGTGGACAATGCCCTGATCTGGGCTCATGCTCAGGTTCCCACTCACTGTGTTGTAGCTCACCTCCATCATTTGGTCTGAGTCTAGATGTTCGACAGATGGAGGAGCTCACATCCATGTCTCACACACAACTCTAACTTGTGTTAGTTCTGTGATAGCAGCTTCATATGGAACACAGACATGCTACAGGAGGGGTATCAATGTTAACATCCACATAAACCCTCTGCTCCCAAAACAGAACTCTAAAGCAATACAACACAATAAAAAAAGAAGTCGAATACTGAGTTACAATATAATATATACACAGAATGTATAAGAGTTGAATAAGAAAATTAAAATAACTAAAGTGAAAGTGATGCAAATGAGAGGCTACCTAAAAGACAGTGATTCAGATACACAATTGATAGTAAGGAAATGTGAGTCTGAGCATCATACAGTCTGCACATTCATACCATATGACTGCATCTTCTCATCTCTCCACAAATGCACAGTCTTGTCACAACAAGTGTTCAAATGAACAAAGAGTGAGAAAACTATGTGGAAGAAATCAAACCAGTGGACTATGAGCTGAATTCTAAACACAAGGACACCAGAGCAACACCGAGCAATATTCCTACCGTCAGTTGGTTCTTGCCTGCCTCGAGTGAAACCTTTTCTCTAATAATTCCCAAAACTGGGAACTGCAAATTCAGGTCAAATGTTTATGAATGAAACAAATCACATGTGCCTATTTGTATTGCTCAATGCATGGAAATATATTTCACATCTATATCTGACCTGAAAATTTATGATTTAAATTAAATTTATCGCACAACAGTACTATATTTTACAGAAGCAAAATTAAACGTAGAAAAATAATTCCTACCAGAAAATCGGACTTTTCCCCAAACATTGTACACATTTCCTTGGAAGGGACTTGGTCTTAGTGATGACTGGAATGCTACAAAAGAATGTCAAATATTAGGACATTTAGTACTGAGAGCACTGAAGCAAACTGTGGGATTAAACAATACCAATAAGTCAAATTATTACAAGAGAAGCATATGGTAGTCGTGGGATACATCTGTTTGGAATACAGATTATTTCACAGCAACTGCTGACAATTAAATTGAGACCACAGTCGCTTCCATATTTGGAGGGAAAGGCAGCTTATGTAATCATCATCAAACCCTGCCAGCTCGTATCTGGAGCTTCTGTCACGTGTAAGAGACACGGAGGAGAGGGAGAGGTGGTGGCTTTCTTTCTATCTCACCTTTACAGCGGCTGACAAACAGAGCCCTCTCAAGGGGACGGCTGAACACCACGCGCTGCTGAGTGAGGTTGAAAGACCCGGAACCAGTGTAGAAGCGGCCCTTGCACCTGGAACACAAAACGTGCACATTACACAAATAGTGAGAAAGTCCAGAACAAGCCAAGTATTTGTGCCATGTACTGTTTTTGGCTGGAACGCTGTTTGTCAGCTGCCTAAAGGAAAGTGCTTAGTGGTGGTATTTGTTGAATTTTGCAGGTAAATTAATGAAATCGATTGATAAAGGTCCAAATGCGGACACAAAGAGGTAAGAAAATTTTCTATGCGACTTGAAGAACAAAAACATGTGCAAGAAGCACGTCACACATCCATACTATACTGTGCGTGTAGCTATAAAGGCTTGAAAATGAGTAAATCGATAAAAAAAAAAGGTCACTGTAATGTCAGATATTCCGTGTATCCATGAGCTGAGGATTTAGTAGACGTTCATGTTAGGCTGACCACTGAAGCATGAAGGCTGAGTGGACTAGCACCAAAGCCAATGAGACCCCTTTGTGTACATGGCAACTGTACAGCCAACAGCTTGTTATTGGGCTGCCAGGAGGAGGCCAGTAATAAAACATAAGATGCCTAGTGAGGCTTCACAGCAATGAGTGGCCGATACCCCTACTGCTGCAGCAGAGTGGCAATTACACTGCAGGGAGGGAGGAGGGAGGGGAGGCAGGAGTGAGAAGCACTAAGTCAAGAATCAAGGCTGATCTGATGCTCAGGGGCTCAAAGATTGAATGTGGACACACTGAGGTCACAAACAGGAAGGTGGAGCATGTAAAAAGGATCTTACCAGCCAGGGTAGAGAACATAACGTGCCCTCAGCATTTGTGGCTCGTTGAAGCTGGTGTCAGACAATATCAGATTCACATCTTCATTCCTAAAACACGGACATTAGACTTTAAAACCGTCTTTTGTGATGTAAATAAACATACTAATATCATTTCATATCATTTTGAAGCACAGACGGCAATGATGTATAAGGCAACATGGTATATTCATTTGTCTTAAAATTTCAATATAAATGTTAAAAATTGCTAAAGCACTAGTATGGCAACTGCATGGCAGCTATTGCTGTACTCTTCATTGTATTACTGGGACATATTACACATTATTGAAATACAGAGGTATTTCAGAACAGTTATTTTGCAAATTTGCAATAAATAGAAAAAAGTGCAACAGCAATAAATAGGAAAAATACAAAACCTTTTTCTGAATATAAACTTAAACTTACAAAATGCAACACATTATACAATTATTGTTTCACTTGTGTGCACAAACACAAAAAACAAAAACTCAAACAAAAAAATCAAACAGGCACTGTATGTGCAGAAAGACAGGAGGAAGACGCTTGTGCTGCAGTACGGCCGTGTTTATTTGTGCTTTACAACATAACTGGTGTGAAGCAGTCACAATATTTATTTTATTTCTCTGTCTTAGCTGAAGACAATCCCTCCATTCACACTGTAGCTCTCTCAACCACCGCTGCTTTCTCTCTCTCTGTCACAAATTGTGCCAAATAAACAAGAGGATGCGGCGATCATGAGTAAAAAAAACAAATAAAACAAAACAAGAGAAGCCAAAAGAAACGAATAAAATTTGCTCCCACGGTGGAGGTCTCATAGACTGGAGGAGAGTCTAAAAACACCACGGGCTGCTCTTAACGTTTTCCAGACAATTCTCTCACGTGGGCTGACTACAACAAAGTCTGCTCTACCAGTTAGCTTGGTTTAATCAAAATCCATACATGTACGGCAAATTCACACTAGTGTACTTTATATTTTGTTTATACCACCCACCTCTAAAGCATACTATGCTATACTATGTACTTTGGATTTATGATAGAAAAATCCAGTATCAAGCCCCACTCTCATTTTCACGGCTCTGCATCTCGGAAGGTCACAGTCTATATAACCTTGGCAAATTGGCATGTGAAGATCACACTTGCCCATGAATGTGATCTGGCAGTTAGTTTGATGATGTAACGTGCTGGACTTGTACCATGTGACATGTGCAAAATCAACCATAGCATTACACAACCGTGGCGCTTCTGGATAACCTCCCAGTGATATCATGGCCTGCATGACAATGGGCTTCATGGAAATGCAAGGCATGACCAAAGTATGTCAAAGTTCATGATGGAAAAAAAGAATTTTCAAACATCTTGAAAATCCCATGGATGGGTAGAACATCCTGGTTTAACATAGACACCCTCCCAGACCCTCTAAGGTTTTCTAAGGTATGGACATGATTTCAAACCATGACCTTAAACATAATGAGCTTCCAGTTACACTAATCTATACATCAATTACCCTTAGCAGCCTGTTGTCCCTATATATAAAGCCTTCTGACTGCATGGCTGGCATGTGCTTGGTCCGTTGCTAGGCAACAACTAACTGTTTAGCTTATGCTGCAACTGACATTTACCAGTCATGCAGTCAGGAAGGTTCAAACATACAGCTGGTGGGCTGCTAAGGGTAATAACAATATAAAGTGTAAAGTAGGAAAATTTAATTATCACGGTCTGGCTATATTTTTCCTGGCACTTGGCCTGTAGCTAGGCAAGAAGCTATTCAAATTTTAGTATCTGACAGTGACAACTGCTTTGTGGAATACTGTGTAATACTGCTTCAAATTTTACTATATTATACCCTGTAAAATGTATGGAACATCTGTGGAGTTCCATACATTGTGTGTCTTGATAAAATGTCCAATTTTCCCACATTATTACCTTCATTATTAATTTCATAAGCATGATGAGATGTATGACTATACAGTCATGTCATTATCATGTCACTTCATTCTTTTTAAATGTTACTGTTTTATTGTACCAATGAACAAGTGGCCTTGATGGCAACAATAATCAAACCAGGTTGTCAGTGATGCAGTAGCTCACAGGGCTAAATTGTGAGAAAGAAGAATCAGGGAAACAGGGTCCACCTCCAAAATTCCCCATCACTACAGTGATGATGTGTATGGTATGGGATTGATATGCTGTGCAGTTTAGGAGTAATAAGAAAAACAAAGAGCGGTGAGCGGATGTGGCACCAGACGCTACGGAATACACACATGCATTCTCCCTAACGGGGGATGCATAAAAATGTGTCCGAAGCTGCCTTTGACCTTGAGTACTGTGCCAGTCTTTAAATTCACTGGATGGGGATAGGTCTGGCCACTATTCTCATCAAAGCGCTTGATCTACAAAACAAAAAAAATTTGAATGAAAATCCGTTGAAAACTCAGGGAGGAGTAGCGATTTTCCCGAAAGTTCGTTAATCCACTTAATTAGCAACTTTTTAATGAGTAATCAACAAACCCAATAGCAAGATTTGTGAAGACTGTCTTGATCTTCAAAACAAAAAAATCTGAATGAAAATCCATTGAAAACTCAGGGAGGAGTAGTGATTTTTTCCTTAATTAGCAACTTTTTAATGAGTAATCAACAAACCCAATAGCAAGATTTATGAAGACTGTCTTGATCTTCAAAAAAAAAAAATA
>OMMV01017559.1:1882-12418 GCA_900302635.1 Chatrabus melanurus
GAGGTTCATTTGCAAAACGCAGAATGCAGGCAAATCAGACGTTTGCTGCAGCACGTCGCTCCACCTGCTGTGCTACAAACAGGACTCAATGTTTTGTCAATCATTCTTCCAAACTGTGTAGAACCGCCTGCTTTTGCTTTTATTTAACAGGCACATATAGTTGATGAGTACACAGAGCACAGCTCACAGACGCGCTAAGCGTGAAACCATTTGCATTTTGCGAATGCGAGCTCCACTTGAATGAGAGCTCACACATATTACGTGATTACAAGCACGGGTCCTCCTTCAGAGAGGAAGAGCTGTGACCCCGAGCTCGCTCATCAGCACTGAAGCCCACACGACTGCAGATGAGTGTTTGTCCTCGTGATTTTTTTCCCCATCACATAACACTTTTCATGGAAGTGATCGGGGGAAAAAATAGTAATCAGTAGTAATGTCTTATATTACAGTCATTCCAATTCAGCAGAAGAAGTAAGTCCAATATAGGCCCCGAGGCCCGTTGGTGCCGGTGCTTATGCCCAGTTTCCATAACGTGAAGTGGATGAGAGTCTACGACTCCCCCTGGACGGGACGCCAGTCTGACGCAGGTTACTTCATCAGCCAAGGTTGGTACCCATTTACAGCTGGGTGGACTGAGACAATGTAGATTAAGTGTCTTGTCCAAGGACACCGACAGGTAGTATGAGCAGGATTCGAATCCAGGTCTACATATTGGTAGGCAAGCATCTTCTCCACCTGCCTACCTGCTCTACAATTCAGCAGCACCTTATTAAAAATATTTTTATGTCCAATATATGTGAGTGAAAAAAAATGTGTAATTTAAATGTAATATTGATATTTATATTTATTCATATATCATACATAAACAGCACTGTGAAAAAGTTTTAAACACATGCAACCGCTAAATATGTAATATTTATAAATATAAATAAGCAAGCTGAGAAGACTTTTTGCATTTAAAATACAGAATTTATTTTAGGTGATCTGCAGCAATTTCTGAGAAAATCACGTAATTAAGTTTTGATTTTTTGTCTTTTTTACTGACTTGCAAATATTTTTTTATGAGGTTTTGGAACTTGATAATTGACTACTTTCTTTAATCACACAGAAGAGAAAATGTCACTTTTTATTTTTGTTGGAACAGGAATGTTTGGTCATGTCAAATTTGATTTTCTGTTGACCTACTGATAAAGAAAAAAAATCAAATATTACAATTTTATCTAAATTCTGCCATGGCTAAAATGTTTGCACAGTGCTGTATTTATTCACATTTATTTATAAGAATTGTATTATCTTTTTTTTTATTTTTTTCATTTCAGAACGTGTGGGTTTTTTTAATCATCAATTTGATTTTTTTTGAGCAACAGCACTCATTTAATTAACATTTTATAATCAGATTATTGCTGATGCATAATCTGTAAATTTTAAATAGGAGTATATTATATCAATCCTCCACACTGATAAACAACTCCAGCTACACTCCAACATTTCTTTTCTGTTCTTAAAAATAAAAACAAATTCCTTCCTTCACCAACAGGCACAGAGTGTTCTGTCTGATCAAAGAGCCGATTTATTTCACAATTCTTTAAAATTGCTTCTCCCACAATGTCATCCTGCTGTAAGTGAATGCAATCATGCAAAACGGCCACTTTTGTGTCTCCAGTGTTCTGCATATTTATGAATATTGTTGTAGTGCCGGCTATAAGCTCGTAGAAAAATGCTTGAAATGAAACTTGATGAAATCCTTAAATGCATCCTTAACTAAAGTTTCTTTGTCAACTGAGGACCTTCTGAATTGATTAACAAACAGCCAACATGCAGAGAGGACAGATGTGCAGCAGAAGATGAAGACTTTTTATTTTTTTGTCCCCTGATGGCGCTACAACAGGACAAAAACAGCAAGGATGTCAACAGTTGCTGCAAGGCAGAGGTCATTTTAACATTCAAAGAGCTTGTATAAGAGGATGACCTGCCACTGCAGTCTTACTGAAGAAATCCAGATGAAAAAAAAAAAAAGCCAGGATGAAGAGTCTATGGGTAAAAGGTGTACAACATGTCACACGGGCATGCAAGGTGTTTAGAAGAAACAGGAAAATGTGTACACAATCAAGAGTAACAGGCTGAAATATGATTTAACACCTTCAAGTTTCACAATCTGTCTAAATACTGTAGAGCCAAAGACGCTTACTTTCTTATTACCCTGCACATATTACAAGCTCACTGCATGCATTGTTGACAATAAGTATTCATAATATAAACTTAGATCTCAGTGTGCTGAGCGTGCAGGGCTTCCATCAAACCTCTGATGCCTTTCATTTGGTGATGATCTACGAGACTGAAGAAATCTATGCACAGGTTGTTTTTTTAAAATCAAGAGATAAACGCCATCTAATATATTTATACACAACTGTAGTTTGCCTAGTTTTATAATCAAAGGTAGATTTGTAAAGCAGTGGACACCCTATTTTGGATTGAAAGTACTTTTATGTCATCTTATTTAATGTATTGTTAATTTTATTTTCTTGTATTTTGTTTATGTATTTTTTAAATGGGTTTTGGCCTGAAATAATGTTTAACACTACAAAATGCACCATATCCTGTAACAATTTACCTTAAGAAGTAATTAAAATCTTAAAATGATAATAAATAGTCCTAAAAGTTAATGTGTGCTCATTCAACCAAACAATGATTTAGTTCATCAATTCTGTCAGAAAAGATTTGATGCATCATTAAATCTCCATTGTTTGTTTGCTGATAGATTATATTTGATGTTCATTTTGAGATTTTTTTTTCTTTTTTTAAGTTACAATATTTTGTCATAAAGCCTGCTGGTCTGGAAATGACAGAATCTGAAATGGAACAACAATGTCAGAGTGAACACAAACACGCAATATGAGTTTGCCTGTGCACTTTGCTGTAGTGAGACTTTTTAAATCCATTTACATGTCAAACCAAGTTACTTCCTTAGTTCAGCAACATAGCCCGACCTTGTCGGTTGAAAAGAAACAGCATTAAAAGCAGTCAATGTTTCCACCATTCTCTGGCTTTAGCAGGTCACAGCCCTATTTGGTATTTTGGGGGTGTTATTTATGGTAATTCACTTTTCTTGTGAACGTACACTGAATTAAACACAGGTGGCATTAATCATGTTTACGCAGGTCATTTACACAGTTATCTGAAGTTTAGAGCATAAGTTGAATCTGACGTGGCACACCCATCATATGAAAAAAGTAAGAGAAATTTAGATAAGAATATGAAAATGTCCTTGCATGAGGGTCATGTTTTTTTGGTCAGTCAGTCAGCAGAATATCTCAAGATAACATGAATAGTCTTCAATGAAATTTGGTGGAGAGGAAATTTTGATAGAGCTATGAATCAAGAAGTGGATCAATGCAATTAGCAATCAGGATCAAAGTTCAGCAATTAGGATCAAATGTCAGTAATCAAGATCAAATGTTCAGGGATTAAAGTCAAGTCATCGGTATCAAGGATCAGGATCAAAGCTCAGCAATCAGAATAAGATGAGCTCAAGCTTAAAGTGAGAGATCAAGATCACAGGTCAACATTCAGAAACAAAGGTGAGTGATCAGGCTCAACGGCCTGTGATCAGGATTAAAGTTTAGCAATCAGGATAAAATGAGAGATCAAGATCAAAGTTTCATCTTTGATCCTGATCAGAAATGAGCAGTCAAGATCACAGGTCAACAATCAGTAACAAAGGTGAGCAGTCATGATCAAAGGTCAGCAGTTAGGATCAAAAGTGAGTGTTCACGATCTCATGATCGTCTATTCATAGGTGTTCTCTGGTACAGATCCAATTAATGATCTGGATCTGATGGGGAAAAAAAGTATTTTCAGACAGGGTGGTTCACTGAAGTGGAATAAGGATTGGAATTTGGTTTGAGTTTAACTTAAAGGGGACTGTGGCACATTGGCCGAAGTACGTGCTCTCCCCTGGTAACAGTTGCATCTTCTGGCCTCCATCGATCAGTATTGACCATGTTTAAAAAATAAAATAAAAAAATCCTAGAAATGTCTACCCTACACATACAGTGTTGCCTGTGGCTGAACAGGCCGATACACGAAAGGCAGTCTCTGTCACATAAGTCAGACCTGTGAATTGACTCCGTGCCGTTTGAACTGCAGGGTTCCTTTCTGCGGGTCTGCTTTTGTTCTGCTGCACGCATCAGTCTTTCATCTCCTGATTTCAGCTACTTAGTCAAATTGTATCTCCATCTGGAGCAGTCGTCTGCAAGGTCCTCCCAGTGCTCTGTGTCAGTCTCAAGAGCCTTCAAATCCCTCTTGCAGATGTCTTTGAAGCACAGCTGTGGCCGACCAGTGTCTCTCTTGCCTAATGTCAGTTCTCCTTAGACAAGGTCTTTGGGGAATCGGCCCTCCTCCATACGATGGACGTGGCCCAGCCAGCAACGCCTGCACTGCCTGAGCAAAGTGAACATGGTTAGGTGGCTGGCATGAGACAGCACTTCGGTGTTGGGCACTTTGTCCTTCCATGATATGCCCAGGATGCAGCAGATACAACTCAATTATAAGGCATTCAGTCTCTCCTCCTGCTTGGCGCAGGTTGACCACGTCTCACTCCCATAGAGCAGTGTGCTGACAATGCAAGCGTTGTACACTGCCATCTTGGTCTTGACAGAGTTTGGAGTTCTCCCACACTCGAGTGGTGAAGCGGGCGAGTGTAGTTGCTGCCTTTCCAATCCTCTTGTCAATCTCTTTGTCCAAGGAGAGGTCGCTACTGATGGTGGACCTGAGATATGTGAACTGGTTCACAACCTCCAGTTCGTAGTCATTGATGGTGATGACTGGTGGCGCTTCTACTCCCTGGCCCAAGACTTTCATCTTCTTTAGGCTGATAATCAGTCCAAAGTCCTTGCATGCCTGGGAGAAGCGGTCCGTCAAAGTTCCTGCTGTGTATGGGCTGCGACTGTGGCATCGTCGGCAAACAGCATGTCCCTGATCAGGGTCTCCCGTACTTTTGTTTTGGCCTTGAGGCGAGCAAGGTTGAATAGTCTGCCGTCTGAGCTCATGCAAAGGTAGATACCCTCTGTTGCAGTGCCAAAGGCATGCTTCAGGAGCAAAGCAAAGAAGATCCCGAACAGTGTAGGGGCGAGGATGCAGCCTTGTTTTAAACCGCTGCCGGTTAAACCGGTATGTTGAATGTCTCAGATATACTGCCGTCATACAGCACTGTCCCCTTCATGTTGGTATGGAAGGATTCAATAAGGTTCTGCAGATTTGGTGGACAGCCTATCTGTACACCAAACAGTTGCATCACCAGCTAAAAGCTTGACTATCTGTTGCCTGGTGCCCTCTATTAGCTTGCTGGAAAGCTGTACAGGTGGAAAATGAGCTCTTTAATAAGCAAAAAGCCTGAAATATGTCAAGAAACAAAAGTCCAACAGTCCCCTCTGAGTCTGGTCTGCTTGAGGTTTCTTCCTATACTCATAAAACAACCAGGCAGTTTTTCCTTACCATTGTTGCCATTGTGCTTGTGCTCAGAGAGTGGGTAAGTTTAGACCTTACCCTTGTGAAGCACCTTGGCGCTTGTGATTTGGCGCTCTATAAATAAATTGAACAATGTTCAGTTTTACTATGTTAGATTACAATATATTTGAATGCATCACATGCCATTACATTTTTTTTCTTTTTTGCCTGACCATTTTTTGCTCACTCGAGTCTCAGTTTGGATCAAACACGCTTTTCAGTTTAAACTCCACCATCTTCACACGATGTCATCTTCCACCTGGGTCATCTGATGCCAACAACTGCTTCTGCTTCCTGTGAGAAGCTGTCATAGCACTGTTGCAGAAGGAGAGTTATAATTAGCATTCAGCGCGTCTGAAGGATCATGTGACATTTGGCAGAGTTTCTAAGTTCTGGCCCAATGGACAGAGAGTGAACTCCACAGGGGAGTCCCCGGGGAGTGAGGCATGCTGGGTATGAGAGGGGTTATTGGACTGTGCCGTCTCTGACTGTGAGCCACTGGGGACCAAAGCAGAGGTGCCTGATGGTGCAATGAAGCCTGAGTGTGACACCTGGGCTGTCTGTCACAGCCACAAACACAGACAATGTGACACTTGACAGGATAGGAGTCGAGGCTGCAACACCAGAAGTCAAGACTGAGCTGACAGTGAGGATGAGAGAGACGCCATTCAACTCAATAACGTGTCTCCCGTCTTTCACATCCCAGTTTGTAGCCCATCACTCTTTTATTCCTTCTTTGTTTTGCGTTTATGGCCCCTTAAATAAGTCAGGGTCCTGAGGAGGCTGAGCCCATCATTTGGAGCCGTCTGATGCGATGGCCTGCGTATTAATCAGCAGCACGAGGTGAGGAGAGAGGGCTGAAGAGGCGCTGCAGTGCCAGAGAGTGTTAAGAGGAGCTCTGTCAAACAGCCTCTTAAGATGAATTTCCCAGTCTGCATTGCTAAACTAAACTGATATCCAATTATGTTCCCCACATCGACAAGCTAACAGAGCAGCTGTGAGCAGCGCAGACTTGCAGTGTCACAATTGGCCAGGCGCGAGTCAGAGAATCCCAGGACCTTGAAGGAGATGTCACAAGGAGGCCAGAGTCAGCCGCTTGAGTGAGCGATGGTCCACACGCTCGCCTGAAAGCATGACATTGCCGAAGGGGGAAAAACACCATTTTATCATTCAGTGCGATTCGCACCCTCTCTCCCTGTCAAACATGCCATATGTCCCCGTCACAGGTCGTCTTGCTGGCTTATCGAGTGTGACAGGGCTATTCACACAATGCTCCCAATCAGACACCATCTCCTGCAGAAAAAAAATTTTTAAAAATCAGCACCACAGCACAGTGACAGGCTGTCAGGCAGAGGGCACCAACCTCCACAGGGCCTCGGCTCAGAGTCCGCCTATCTGAGGCAAGGGGTGAAGGTCAGAGGTCACGTCGGGAGCATCCACACATGCACTCAGTGCTGACGCTTTTCTGCTGTTATTCATGCAACAATTCCAAATTCAAATACATAATAATGGACGAGCATCAAGCAAAGGCTGCTTACGAGGGTTTAGAAACTCCAAGTGTTCAAACAACTGCTTCATTTGGAGTCCAAAAGATCCACAGCAAAAAAAAAAAATCATCAAATAGACACTCCAAAGACTGCAGACCTCCACCAAGGCCGAGAAGACACTCTTCTATGTGTTTGTTCCCATACAACGATTGAATTAAGATCATCTCCCTGTCAAAATGTATTTTGTTCCACTGGACCTGCATAAAATTTTTCACATTCATAAACATAACTACAAATATGTTACAAAAACCGATCGTGCAATGGTAAAGAAAGTGAAAAAACAAAATTCCTAGATCCGCCCCTTCAACCAGATCCGCTTCAAAATTCAACGTGTTCATCTTTGGCCTGTGCTCCACCCCTCCACTCAGTTTCATGAAAATCAGCTTGCTACTTTTTGCATAATCCTGGCACACAGACAAACAGCAATGAAAACATAACCTCTTCGGCAGAGGTAACAAATAACAACAGTCAATTGAGCTAGTCATTTATGAAGAAAAAGGCTAAATATAGATTTTCTCTGGCATCTCGCGTGAAGATTTGCTGCTTTATTTGAGATCATCAGGTTTTCAGTGCTTTGAAATTTTTCTACAGCAAGGACACAAGAATGGCTTAACTGCTTTCTAATCACTTTGAATATGCTTCAAATTAATTTAAACCACATTTTTTTGGTAACAGCTCTATAAGGAAAAGGAAAAGAAAAAGGTGTACACCTCCACTAACACAAATAAGTATATTGTCTGCTTTGAGAATTCCATCGGGATTATAAAATTAAAACCTTCGCTCAGTGTGCTTACAGCGTCACACATAAACATGTGCCGTGGATACAAACAGGGTGAAGGTCTTCACTCCAACCAGTCACCTCGCTGCACTCTCATGGCCGGTCGCCACTGACAGCCACCCCCCCCAATACAAACACAATCACACAGTGAGTGCTGCTTTATAGACACACACAAACCCCAACAGATGAGGAATTACTAGCAATAGCAAGAATACATCAACAACAAAAATGCACCACCAACTGTCTGATTGTGGGAGGATGTCATATGTTGAGCTAAAGGGGACATACAGTATAATACAATGTCAGTAAGCTAATATAGGTCACCAGGGGCCTCATTTATAAAACTCAGTAGAATCATGACTAAAACTGTGTGTATGCACAATAGCAGAAATGTGCATACACATTATTTTGGTGAGTTTTATAAAGCTGTGTGTATGGTTCTCCTTTATAAATCTCAATAGTCACGGAAGTGTACATGTGCACACGGGCCTGCTGTCCACTCGGATCTTTTTCCATGAATGGATGTTGACACACCCTCAAATATTCATGTGCATACATATAACCTATCCGTCTCTGTCACAAGAGAAGGATCCATTCTGTCACACAGCAGAGAATACAGAAATTAAAAAAGAAAAAAAACACAGAGGAACCTCAATTCTAGCAAATGTGAAATTGAGACAGTCCTTGGAGAGGTGGAGTTAAAAATAATATGTTTCATTTGGTGTTCTCTCTTCTGGAATCATGAACAAAAAAAAAAAGTCACTGAATGAGGAAAATTAACAGAGGCAATACACTTGTGCACAGTGCCCTGCTGCGACTACCACACCTACAATCTACAAAATAAATAAATCAATAAATAAGAGGGATAATATAATTAGTCCACATTCAATTGAATTGGTGAATTCAATAAGGGCCCAACTCCATTTTTAGGATGGCCACATTTTTCGATGACATAATGTTTCTGTTGGCAGATTCTCTTGAAAGTTTGATAGAAATCAAGAGAGCAATTATTTTATCATGTTTAAAAAAAACTGTTTTCCTTCCAAATAATTTTATCCTGTGAATATTAGAACAAAATTCTTTCAAAAAAAAAAAAAAAAATGGAGTTGGGCCCTTATTGAATTCACCACTTCAATTATGTACAATGTAGGTGTGTGTGCGTGAACAGAAATGCAAAAGAAATGCAAGCTCTGTGACACTGGCTGCTTTTCTTTTTCATTGAATTCTGTCTCATTTTATTTTTCATTTCTACTTTATATCAGGCTTGATTTGCTCTGAAAATCATGTCTATGTACGGTGTGACGTATGCATGATGTACACACATTCACACTGCACGTTCTTATTTTATAAATTCAAGTTCATGTGTGGAAAAAGGTTTTCATGTGCACACATATATAAATGAGACCCTTTGTGTCCTAAAAATAGATATTACAGTTTATAGCCAAAAATACTCCACAGATACGGAGATAAGGCATCTACCCCCCCCCGCCCAAAATAACCCCGTACTTTTCAGGTCTTCAAGCTGCACCACGCTCTGTAGCCACAGTGCAGAAGTGGTTAGCATTCACAGGAAGAAGGACGTAGATTGGTTTCCAAAGTTCCTATCTGTATGGGGTTTGCATGTCGTTTTCATGTCTGCGTTGGTTTCCTCCCACAGTCAAACCATGCATGTTAGATTCATTTTTAAACAAGCCCCAACCTCCGGTGCTGGAAAATGAAGCCAACACAGAAGTGCCAAAACATGCAGTTCCTTGAATGTCCACTTGAGGCTGTCTCCAAAAGTGAGTCATTCCCTATAGACCCCAATGTTAAAATGGCCAACTTTACAACAGAAATAAGTATGTTTACAGCCTGGTACAACCGACGGTTTTGGTCTCTATAACTAGTTTCCTTGTTCATGACAACTGTACAGAGGGTGAATTTGTATATAACTCATCAGTTTGAGATATTTTAAGCCATAAAGGTATGAATAATTAGGGGCGTGGTCACTTTGAGTGACAGCTGTGCACCAGCGAGAGGAGTCCAGACTCTGGGGCCCTGCAAGCAGTTGTGGACTCGACTAGGTTTGTACCTTCTGAGCACTAATTAGCAGGTATCGGTAACTTGGTGACATTAGGTCCACTGATGGTGCAACTGTTATTGAGGCAATATGCCGGTCAGACTTTGTTTATACCCGCCTCAAACCACCCATTATGAAAGCCACAGCTCAGAACACAAAAATACGTGTTAATCAAATACTCAAACCAAAGTTAGCCTGTTAGCCTTAGCTTGTTTGGGAACTCCGAGATGAGGGACGTGTTCTGGATTCATTCATCCCACCCAGGTTATGCCAGTCTTGCCCATGCGCCACCTCTTTATTCATTTGTGGGTTGGCTGGGAGTTATAGTGGGGCAGTTAAGTGCATTTTTTTTGGCCGAATCGTTCACTTTGTGACGCAAGCACCAAATTTGGCATGAACAATGTCCAGAATTGACTCTTTCAGAAAACCCCGTTAGCCATTCAAAAATCCAAGATGGCCACCATATTTTCCAAGATGGCATCCGGACAAATGTAAAATCCTCCAATCATATTGAAACATATACCATATTATTCACCTGATCATAACGATTCTAAAAAGGTATCGTTTGGACTATCTGTGACTGAATGTTATGGAGTTATGGGGTAAAAACAGCAAAAATGGTGACAAAGGTCAATTTCAGTTTGTAC
>OMMV01017561.1:2714-17111 GCA_900302635.1 Chatrabus melanurus
ACCCCAAAGCTTTGAATTGAGTCAATCCCAGAATGTCTGTAAAATTCGTGTATTTTTGCAATCGCCATGACTTGTTAAGTTTCTCTCTGATAGACCTGTTTTGCATATTTTGCATAACACATTTGGTATGAAATTGAAAGGGGGTGGGGGGTGGGGAGGGAAAGCATTTAGTGTCACTTTGCATTTAAATGACCTGTTCTGTATTTCTCAAGATGCATGAGATGTGATAATTATCAAAATATTGACCGAAAGTTGGGATTATAATGAATGTAAATGGGTATTCAAATGAGATAATTCAAATGAGTCTTTTGAATAACAATTGGACATTTATTAGCTCCATATTGATACCAATTTCATTAAGATATGCGAAAAATTGTCTGGGAGCAACTCAATTCATTATTTAGTCTGCAAATCTCGAAATTTGAAGGTCTGCCTTTTGACAGTGCAAATGTTTTTTTTTTTCCTTTCAGATGATCCCAATGAACAATTTGCTACCCATTAAAAGTTGTCCTGCGGGGGGGAGGGGGGTGCATGGTAAGCCTCACTGGCTCCCAGCCTCTGGGATTGGTGTGAAACTACCAGTGTTATAATGGTGCCGCCTGTACCTCTTTTACTACTGCTACTGCAATACTGGAGTGATTTCTTCACCTGCTGATCTCAAAAGAGAGGACAGACCTCTGCAAAGGCCGCACCCTCCCTCACAGTTAGTATTTTACATTAGAGATGTTCCGATCACATATTTTTTCAGCCTCTAATCCGATCCCTTTAATATTGAGTACTGGCCGCTATCTGATGGATACGCCAGTTCCGACTCAAGTTAGCAGCTCAAAGGGCCCTCCACTTGGATTCTAGTCCAGCCACATTCTTGGTCAGAGGCCTCTTTAGCCTCTGAACGCGGTTTCTTGAGGGGAGGGATTTCTGGAAAGTGGGTCCTGTGCGCCGTCACGACCGTCTCTTCATTTCACTGCAACTATACATCTGTTCACGTGTGTTAAAGCCACAGTAAGATGGACGGACTCCTCGCGCAGACTTGTTTTGCAAGTCAGTTTGCTGTGCAATAAAATATTGCACAAATCTCACACTTCCTCCTTTAGCTCCATTCAGTTAGTTCCTCCTTGGTTTTTTTTTCCTCCGCCCACAGGTCTTACCTCGGCTCCGGTGAGCGTGAAGGTTCCTATGTGGTCGTCAGGTTTCTGCACCGCGCTGGAGGCTCGAGACAAACTGATGGAAATCATCAAACACAAACTGGAGAATGACACAAATGGGTGAGACTGCGTTTAGTCTCCGTCTCAGTCTTTGTGGGTGAGCGGAGGTTTTCGCCACATGAAAATCCCTCTTACACACTGTGGTTGAAGCCTGGTGCTTTTCCACCTCAGGGACTAGTACCATGCTAAAGGAGGAGTACCTGGAACCATGTGTGTGTGTGTCCACTGCAGAGATCAGGGACTTTTTTTTTTTTCCGTTGTCTCTGTCTCGGGGTTAGTACTTTTTTGTTGAAACGGCTCTGAAGGGGTGGAGCAAAACAGAATTGATTGGTCAAACTCCACATGTAAGGCAGCAGAACTGTTTTAGTCGATCAATAATAAACAGCAACACTCAACACAATAGTTATTTTTTTAAGAAAATAAAGGGTTTTATTAGATCTTGACGACCTTAAGCAGGTGTGTATTCTATGGTGGTTAATAAACTAAAAGAACATTTCATATGCAAGTTGGTCTTTATTTTTTTTATATCAGCCCCGTATTGTGCAAAAATCCAAATACATGCATGGACTGACGTTTGTATCTGAATTTATTCATGTTCATTTATAAATATTAAAAAACATGTAAATGAGCCAGAAGGAAGTGAACAAGCAAATTTTATTGTAATGAAAGTAATCGGAAAAAAAAAAATTACTACAATAAAATGTTAATTAAATGTTCACATTACATGAAGTACATCAAGTATATAAAAGGAATAAGGGACCATAATGTACAACATGTAAAGAACATCAGCATTCATCACTATAATGAGAAATCCCCCCCCATGCACACACACACACACACACACACACAAAAAGAAGAAAAAAAAAATCATGCAATGTGTGATCCGCACACGTTCTGTCAGTGTGGGGGTCAGAAACTGAACCCTTCTTGGCTTCTTGGAAGTGATCTATTCTTCAAAGTGCAGATAGCAGCGCAACACAGGAACCAAAAACATACATGACCAGTCAAAAGTTTGGACACACCTCCTCATCCAATGGTTTTTCTTTATGACTTTCTAAACTGTACATTATACTGAAGACATCAAAACTATGAATGAACACACATATGTGGAATTATGTAGCCAACAAAGCAGCCACTTTTTGCTTTGATGACACCTTTGGCACACTCTTGGCATTCTCTCTCAGTCAGCTTCACGAGGTCGTCACCTGGAATGGTTTTCCATTAACAGGTGTGCCTCGCCAAGAGTTAACTTGTGGAATTTCTTGCCTTCTTAGGCCCCTATCACACTGGGCTGCCAGTGGTGGCGACAGATTGCTAAAAATGTCACGAAACGTCCGCGGGGGTTCTCACATTCCTCGCGTGAGTCGCAGGGCCTCGCTCCCGCGTCGCTGGAATTTTGAACATGTCCAAAAAAAAAAAAAAAATTGGATAATGTTGACAGGGCAGGACTGACTGGAGTTTGAATCGGACAAATTTCAGGAAAATGCACAACAATACTCACAACAACAAACCAAGAAGAACTGGCCGAGAACAAACGCTGACATACGTGTGCTGACTAGGGCTGAACTCGGGTCAGGTGTGAACAAGACAGTGTGCACAACCCGCACCCAGACACCAGGGGGAGACAGAGACATTTAAATCTTTTTTGTGGGGGAAAATAAGCTTTTTTTTTTTTATTAGTGTACAGACCCGTTATACATCTGGTTTCAGAGGTTTTAAAGGGATGAACCTGAATGAGGTTCAACACAAAAATATTTCAAAACCGTGTGTGTGGCTTTCAGGCACACAGAAGATGCAGGCATGAAGACAGTCTGGTCTACGGCAGTCTGACATTTGAGACCAAAGACCTTGACCTTCACCCAAATGGCTGACCTTGCCAGGGGAATTGTGGGAGGACCTGGGAGGAGTGGGGGAACAGACGTTTCTTAAATTATTTTTCTGGCGTTTATGGATTGTTCTTACATATTCCAGTACCACTGTTGTAATCATATCCATTTTATGCCACATGGCTGTAAAGCTGACCAACAGGGAGGTCAGCGGTAGAAGGAGGCCGATGTTCTTTTCCAGTAAATCAGAATGCTTCTTTTTTAAAAATCAGCGCTCTCACCTCCGTCTCTGCTGTGGCTCTGTGCAGTTTCGTCGGCGCTCTTAGGTCTTTGCCGCTGCCCGACTGCAGTTCTGCCGCTCAGCACCTCCTGCTGTTCATCTCGGCTCTGATCCCCAAAGCGCTCGCGTCGCTGCTCACCTCCTTCACAGTGGCACTGAGTGGAAATGAACAGGTACTCAAAATAACAGCAAGAGGTAGCAGAAATTTATTTATTTATTTTTGTTTTTGCACAAAAAAAATCCCATAAACTGTAAATGCTGACGCACAACCTGGACCAACTTATTTAATGTAATGAATGCAAGTTTTTGATGAGAATTAATGTGTACAGATTAAACTCTTTAAGCCTTGCACACTTTATTTTATGCATACAGTTAAAAATGAGAACTTTATAATACCTTGTCTTGCATATTGCCATATTTACTGGTGAGCTCCTGATGAGCAGGTGCTGTACCAAACATCACCGCATCCACCAAACTATGGACCCGCCCCAGGCCGTGATTGACAACCACCCAGCCAGACCACCGGTCCTCCCCATCTAGCTGCTGCAGCCAGGTGAAACGTGGGTGTGTCCTCGGCCTATTTCACCTGCTGGGGTCCTCAACACCGAGGCACCTGCACGCTGGATTCTGCTCCGAGAAGCACGCCACGTGGTCGTAGTGGTCATAGCTGCCGTTTCCTCACAATGCAAGTAGTACGCCTCGTGTGAGCCTCCTTAAGTGATCGTTCGTTTAACCCTTTCAACACCGAACACAGTACTTCAAATTAAAGTCATCTATTGGGTATAAATGTCAATCAAAAGTGATCAAAAATATCATTACCCATAATGCCCTGGGGGCAGAGTGCTCTCCAAGCATAAAAGAGGTGCTCCTATAATACGGAATAGGTCCGAATGCACGGGCTTTTGGGATGCTTATGTCCCAACAGGATACATGGAAAAAATTTGAGACACGTGTCCTGTTAGTACTGAAAGGGTTAAAACAAAGTCAGTCAAGCGGTACCCAAGGATTCTGGGGAGACCTAGCGCCAAAGACTTCCAGTTGCCACCTTTGGTCACTGCTTAGCATCCCAAGTCTCACAACTATACAGTAAGACAGGAAGCACCAGGACCCTAAAGACTTGGACCTTCGTTCTCCTGCATAGATTTTGGCATCGCCAGACACCTCTGTCCAGAGACCTCAAGACGCCATCTCCCAACCTCAAAGGCCGAGGACCCAGAGACATGAATGTCACTGCCGAGATAAGTGGATGTCTCTTCAAGGTCGACACTTTCACCCAGATACACTTCTGACGGCCGAGTCCAGGAAGCCGTTGAAAGCCTGGATCTTAGGCCTGATCCAGGACAAACGCAAACCCAGACACTCCAACGCCCAACTCGGCTTCTCAAGTGCTGCTGTCAAGGGCATCCACTGATTCCGCCAAGATCACAGCATCGTACCCAAAAGTCAAGATCAGTGACCCTTTGCTCACTGACAGAACTGGTTAAGGCACTGGACTCCACAGCGTCCATGCAAGGACTGAAGAGTGTAAGAGCAAGAACACATTCCTGACAAACACCAGAGTTCACTTAAATCCAGTCATGACCCGGCTGTGTAATGCTTTCTATCAAAAAGTAAAGAGGCAGCAGATTAATACAGTGATGTGAACCTCTCTCACCTACAGTTGTGCAAAAGGTTTTTTTTTTTTTTGTCTCTTGCAGCCTCATGTAAAATGTTTATATTTCTGCATATTTCCGGTCAGACCTTTTTTTTTGCTGTGTTGTTGCTACTTTAAATAAAGTTGCATCTCTCTCCACTTTCAGGAGGAGACCCGTCGACAGGCCATGTCAGACCCTGATTATCTGCACAGAGTGCTGCTGGAGGTGCAGCGGCTCTGGCCTCCGTTCATTGGTGGACGCAGAATTGCTTGTCAGGTAAAATAACTCATCTGGGGACGGACGTGCAGCCTCATCGCTTTCAAGTTGCACAGTTACATGAGAGTTGGTTAAAGGTTTTCCTCAATTGTAAGGTATGTTGCGCCACAATATCTTTGAGCAACATCTACGTCTTCTACATTGCAATAAAGTCACAACAGGTCCAGGGTTATAGCCAAGTTTTGGAGATGTTGGTAATCTTGGTAAACCTCCAACTGTTTGCAAGTTAAGTCAGTGCCTGTCGGTCGTAAAGGCAGAGGAAAAACAAACAAACAACAAAACAAAAAAAATGCAGACAAAACCAACAGCAAATGTATGATATCACATCTGAATTTGCAGGTAATCACAAACTGTCCCCCCAATAGCGATTACTACCAGCAATGATATTACGATCACGTGTTGCATAGAAATAATCACTTTTTTTTTTGCCGCACGTATGAGAGAACCATGAGATATTAGATGCTGCGATGCTTCACAGGAAAGAAAACTTTAGGCCATTACTACTGCATTGACTCCCTGTAAATAACCTAAAATACCAACAGAAAATTAAAGGGGAAAATACTGTGTAATTTTAAAATGGTCAAAAACTGAGCGACTGGTTTATTAGCAGTGAAAGTACCATGCCATCCGTCTATTTTTTCATAAAATAAAATAAATAGCCACAAAGCAGTGTGCAACAGGAAATTTCTTTTCAGTATAGAGAAATCTTTTTTTTTTTTTTAAATCTTACTTTGGATCCTCAAGGGTTCAAGGCTGTGACTGTCCTGTTTCAATACAGAATGATCCTTGACTTCCCCCCTCCCCCTAATGATTTCTCCTTTTCTTCTTTTGAGGCCCAACAGTGAAAATAGTCTCTGTTGTGTTGTCCTCTGTCAAATTACATTTGGTTGTCAAAGGGAATTATCCCAGAAACCACGTGACCTCAGAGCCTCGCTTTCACCTCACTGTAACAAACAGGGGTTTTCCCTAAATGGATGCCATGCATTTCGAAACAATTTGAGTTCAAACCTGCCAGAAAAAGGCTGATTGTGAGAAAAGTACAGGGAATTAAGCGCTATAACTTTGGTGAATGGTCAAGTAGGGATCATATGTTCTGTCTCTCAACAATTATGAGGGAGCTGTAGCTGAAAGAGGGTCAAAATGGTAAAATTGTGTGGGGCTTTTTGCAGTCTGGGTATATGCACTTTCAGTGGGGTCGTGTAAGCAGCATGTATGCAAATTTTGAGTTGCCTGGAGCGTGTAATTGCTGAGAACGCTGTGGCTGCAGAAACCTTGAAAGGTTTATATGTACAGACGCAGCGACTCAAAATAAATAGTTTGCATTTTACACAATTTTTGGCTCATAGTTAGAAAAATATGCTGCTTTACACACAATAAATAGAGGAAATTAAGGCCATGTACAAACCAGTTTATATTGTATTTTATTTGTTCTCAAAATTTGTGTAGTAATCACACTATTGAAGACTGCCTAACTTTTTAATTTAAAAAACATACAAATTAAGGGATTTCGATAGTCTGACAGTAAAAAACAAAAACATTTTAACGGCAATTTTTAACTAAATTATCTCCTGTATTTTCCAGATATTGTATAATATTGTTTTGTCTCGAAGGGGTTTTAATGCTTCCTGCAAAAAGTGACACTATCCAGGATTTTCTTATTGTTTTGTGAATTGCACTGACTTCCTCTAGATGGCGATCTATTACCGTGTCTGCTTCTCCCCTCACATTATAAAGCACCACGAGATACAGAGGGTTGAACAGCACCTTGAAATTCACTGTTCGAGCCCCGCAGCGAATTCAAAAATGTTCAGCTTTAGTTGAGAATTTCAGAGGTTTTATTCAGTCCGAAGGTCGTTTTAGAGCAACATCATTTGACATCATCAAGAGTTACTCAGTTTTCCAGTCACTTTGCAAATGCACTTATATTTTGTCTCGATAAGAATTTCATAATTTTTGAAATTTTCCTTCTTGTTATATTAAATATAATCCGTTATAAAGGCAGCTACATGCTACATGTGAGCTAAGTCAAATATCAGCTTACTGTCAGTAGAAGCTGGTGTATTGTTTTAAAGAGCAGCAACAAATGTTTTTTTCCCCATTATTAATTGGTCTGTTATTTTTATGATCAATTGCATTAAATGCATTAAAAACATTTAAAAATACCCATTTCCCACAGAGCAAAGTGACCGCTCACATTACTGTCCAAATGTTATTTTGTCACCATACGTCTGCCACAGAGTTTGGTTTAAACTCCATCTATTAGCACGATTACACAAAAACTAATTGACCAATTTTTATGAAACCTGGTGATAACGGCAAATTAGAGGTGACCAGATTTTCTGTTGAAGGGCCTGCGGGCCAAAAATAAATGCTGATGTTGTGTGAATTACACACATACAGTTACAGGTGTTATGAATAACATTTTATTCATTAATACAGCAGCCAACAACTATTTTCTATGTAAAGATTTAGTTGCTTAATGGTGTCCTGTGCAGAGAATGAGGCAACACTCCCTCTGTGCTCTGAGGTTTTCTGTTCCCTATTCGCAGTCTTGGTCTGGCAACACGCGCATTTTTACTGTGAGATTTCCACATGTGCACGTTTTGTACGTGTGAGTCCTGCCCTGTGAAACAGTTTCCCTTCCCCACGTTTAGAAAGAAAGAACAATACTCACTAGTCACCACATTGCTGTTGAAATTTTTTTCAAGATGGTGGATGGCAAAGATTTTTGAGAAATGCATCCAAAAATCACATTTAAAGGCAAAAAATACTTCTGAACAAGAACATGGTTGGATTAGAATCCACATATATGTGGCTTTCCCACCTGTTACAAAGCTCCAACTGGCATTTGTTCTCCTCATTATGGAGGGGGTGGGGGTTGAGGAGGAGTGGCCGAGGAGAGAAGCTTTTCTTACGTTCTGAAGTGCAGCACAAGTGTGACACCTAGTGGCAGAAAAATGATTCATAACACCTTTAGCTGTGTTATATTTTATAGAAAATTAACATTCTAAATCTAAAATAAATTTCCAAACAATAGAAACACTCTTCAATCTGCTCAATGGTGATTTATTAATTTGCATAGAGCTCGTCAGTTGCCACGACAAACCAAAACAAAAAGTGCGGTCCAAAGGAGGCCCACGGACCCCAAATTGGCCAGCTGTATAGATCAGCTGGCTGATGACAAGCTTTGTGTCGTGTTACTGTAACATTGTCACTGTATTTGAAACTTACAGCCTGGATTTTTACTCGTCAAAATGGTTGCTGCTCTCACCATCCTGTTTCAGCCTCTGCTTGAAACCCCGCCTCTTGTTTGGCTGCTCACCCCGAGGGCGGCCGATTACAGCATCTCCTCCTCCGCTCGTACTGACTATCTTTGATCGGTGTGACCTCATCATGCCGGCTTATGCAACTGCCCAATCAATGCGATTGATTGGCTCCGCTTTCTCCGGAAACAGGATGGGAACGTTTGTGTGTTGGTAATGCTCTAAAGGAGAGTCGGAAGTCATTTGTCACAGCTGGGAAATATGCCAGGAGCATCGATTTTATAACGGCCTCTGTGGGCCGTGCGTTCATGGCATGTGGGGTTTTAGAATATTTTCCAAACAATAGACGAATTTTTGAAGCCGGAGTCCATAAAGGTCATGATGGAAATAAAAAGGAAATAGAATCTGTGATGTGTTTATCATCGTTAGGCAGAGAAATTGTCCGTAAATCTAAAAATCTAAATTAAAAACTATAATGGCTCAAGTAGGTGTGAGATTATTCATGTTATTTGAAGTTTCTTTTAAGGACTGTTCTTGAACATATCACCGTGAAAGAGGCGGGGCAACATCCTTACTGCAGCTTTTTCATAATGAATACAAAAACTGCACTATTTCATACCACACACCACCTAATGATATAGTTTAAAGATGCCATTTCTGATCAGGACATAAACAAAAGTTTCACTCTGTCACTAAAGTACAAAAGAAAGATTTGGAACCTGTTAATACTGAAATCAAAGGAAATAGCGACAGATAAACACATTATCGCATTCTTAGGCGCTTTTGTTGACGAGGAAAGGTTTACCGACCGTGACTTTGCGGAATCAGTGGATACCCTGATTGCAGCACTTGAGAATCTGCGTGAGGAATCACAGTGTCTGGGTTTGTGATTGTTCTGGATCAAGACTAAGATCCAGGCTGTTCATGACTTCCTGGACTCGGCCATCAGAAGTGTATCTGTTTGTGTTGAACTTGTTGAGACATTCACTTATCCCGGCAGTGACATTCGTGTCTCTGGATCCTCGGCCTGTGAAATCGAAAGACGCCTGGGAAGAGTTTATGGAGTCATGAGGTCACTGGACAGAGGTGTTTGGCGATGCTGTGATGGCAGCAATAATGCAGAAAAGCACACAGATTTTAGAGCAACATAAGCTGCCTTCAAGACATCTTTTCGAGGAACGTCCATGCATTTTTCAACAAGACAAAGCAAAACCACATTCTGCACACATTACAAAGGCATGGCTGTGGAAGAAGAGGGTACGGATACTGCACTGGCCTGCCTGCAGTCCTGACCTGTCCCCGCTAGAGAATGTGTGGAGAATTTTGAAAAGAAAAATGCAACAATGAAGACCCCACACTGTTGTACACCTTAAGACGTGCTTGCAGGAAGAATGGGACAAAATAACACCTTAAATGCTTCATTGCTTGTATCCTCAACGCCAAAACGTCTTTCAAGTGTTGTGAGAAGGAATGGAAACATGACAAAGAGTTTCCCAACTCTTTTTTTTGGAATGTGTTGCAGGCCTGAAATGCAGGGCTGGATGTATATTAACAAATGAAATGAAGTTGACCAGAAAAAACTTGAAATATCTTAGATTCATACAGAATGCAATGAAAGAAAAATCAAAGTAATTTTTTTTAATTTGCATTTTCCATACCGTCCAAATGTTTTCTGATTTGGGGTTGTACACACTGTATCTTTAAGAGAGAAGATCATTATTATGACCTGAAAAGGTGCTGACTTAGGACAAAGCCATTACTCTAAAATCCACCAAAAAACAAACAAACAAAACAGCTAGATAAAAGTTTACAGTTGATTTTGGATTAAAGGCGTTATTTTGCAGCATCTTTGCTTTGTGACGCGCACAGAGTGAAGGTTACCCATTAGCCTGTAAATACGTATAGCCTCAGGCAAAATGCAAAAGAAACAGAAAGGCAAGAGGAACATTGTTAATGTGGAGTGGAAGTGGCGGTGAGCTGTTTGTGTGCAGGAGGGCAGAAGTCATTAGTATTCACAATCAGGTGGAAAAAAGTGCAAGTTTCATCAGGCGGAACTAAGATAAGCAGAAGTTTTCGCAATCTGAATGTGAGATTAGAAAAGGCAGGCATTAACGAAGAGGAGAAAGAAAAGATTTTTTTGTGAAAGAAAGAGAGAAGATGAAAAGGTGAATGAAAGATAAAACGGGAAGTGAAAGTTTTCAGACCTTCACCACTGATGGGTTTGATTAATACCATATTTAAGCATGAGGTCAGGATCGTTTCATTACACGTCTTTAAGGAAACGGGAAACCTTACTGTGTGTGAAATAAAGACGCCTGTGTGTGTGTGTGTTTACAGGACTCCACACTCGCAGGATTTCATGTCCCGAAGGATTACGGCGTAATCTACATCAGCAGCGCCGTCCACCGCGACCCCGAAGTCTTCCAGCAGCCGGACAAATTCCTGCCCGAGAGATGGAGCGGAAGGTGAGGATCTGATGTTTCCAAAAAAACACAAACGATCCCACGTTATTTCTGCTCTTTACGGTTAGTGTAAGATTATATAAAAAGAGAGCTGTATAAGCTGTAGGTTTTACAAAAACCCTCAAAGACCAGAAAAGATAATAATCTGAAAATTGTTTGAAAGAAGCCGAAGAAACGGTGGAAAACGGAGAAGAAGAAGAGTGTTTGTGTCCATGGGAGTAAGTACAGCGTTTACTTAAGTGTGACTTTCTCTTGATTGAGAGAAACTCAAATAATAATCACTTTTCCTGGCAGAACGAGTTTTGAGTATTTCTTCATTCTGCTTTAGTGTTACCGTGACCTGGAACTTCGCCTGCCCCCAGTCAGGAATCTGCTCCTAAACATGCTTCACAAAAAAGAAAAGAAAAAAACAAAAAAATGACTGGAATCCCGGGGGCGGCGTTCCCATGGCAAATATAGTGATTTAGCACCATGAGATTTTGCAAACGACATGGAGGAGGAAGCACATGCACAAGGTTCACAGCTCATGCTGCATTCGATGGAAACTGGTAACTCGGATTTTTAAATTTACAACTCCAAAAAAAAAAAGCTTTTAATAAAGCTTTGATGAAATGTCGGCCTGTCCACTGCCTCATTTTGTCAAAAAGAGTTTTAAAAAACCCCCAAAAAAACCATTGTAACTGTAACTAACGGTACTATTGACAGCTAACACAGCAGACCTGTGTGTCGTCTTTCCTGTCCAGCAGATATCCAGCAAAACTTGTATTGTGTGAAACATGTCCAGATTTTATCCATCGTTTTTCCCAACAAGATCTCTGGTGGCCAATGTTTATAAGTGGACCCTACCGCATATTTATGAGCCACCGTAGGGGGCGCATGACTTGTTTTGCCCTTTTTTGGCCGACATTTCATACTTCCAGGTTAAAAAGACATCAGATACGTCTAAACCAGATAAGACAAGGACAAACTAAATTAAATATAATAAATACTTACCCACAACACAACCGCATCCCGCTGATTTTCCTTCTCCTGTGGTGGAATACACAGAATATCGTGCTGCTGCCCGCCGCCGCTCCGGCTTCACGCGGCTCCGTATGGAAACAAAGTCGTTGTCCCCCTCGATATTTCCAAGTCCAACATGACGTTCAGTAAGCACACGGTAGCCGTCATCACATTTGTGTTTCTCGAGTCTTTCATTTGTCCAACCACAGTCACGTAAGCAAAGACGTCGCTAATCCCGTGTCCAGAGCGCAGTTTTCCCGTTGAGATGGCGAAAACAGCCGTCCGCTGTCGTCACCCGCCGCCTTTTTGTCTGCGACGCTTCCTGGTCACACTTTTCCAAAACAGGATAAAATTGGACGGCTTTCACAGCGAGACTCAACCACTCCTGCCGTCGTTAGCCCGTCGTTAGCCCGAACACGGAACACCCCTTTTGGTAAGAATTTTCAGTTGTCGCACTGTCAGATTCCGGAATTCTTCACGATCGTCCATGGTTAAAGAATGTGGCGATAACACACGCGAAAAAAAACTACTGCAATCATAAAAAAATAAAATAAAAAAATAAAAAGTAGAAATATTGGCCATTTTCCCGGCACTGTGAGATAACAGCCACACTGCAGCTCGGAAGTTCTTCTGCCGGCCGAAATCTCGCGAAAGGTCACGAAGCAATGCATTGTGGGTCGATTATGCCCATTTGCAAAAAGGTCTATTAAGGCTATCGTTGTCTTTCTGTTTCCATTTTATGTTGTTTTTTGTTTTTTTTGGCACTTTCAGACACAATTGAAGGTCGACCGCGTTTCTTCAGCTCCATGAAGCTAACACGAGCTAGCAGTACCCTCTGACTAACAGCATGCTGGGAAACTGAGTTTTCCAGTGTGTCGTGGCGTCTTGTTGCAGTTTTTAACCCATGTGGTTCAAAATTCTAAATTTTTTTCCAAAAAAGGTAAATTATGATCATATTGGCGACATGGAACAAAATTAGTGACAAAAATCATTTTTATGACTTAAATCATGAAAATAAACTCAATGGGATTACGGCTTTAAGTATCTCGTTTTGTTTACCGCAGCTTACACTTCCTTTGCAGAATAGTCATAATATTTTGGTACATATAGGATATGCACGTCTCTGTCGTTGCCACAGTAACCATGCACCCATTTATAAGAGCGCAGTCACACCCACAGATCAGACGGGAGCGTCGTACGCGGTTATGTTCTGAACGCCGTCAGCGGCTTTGAACAGGAGCAGTTTCAGACACTGCTGTGGGTCGGCGTTCGCACTCGCACCCGTTGCCGTCTGTCTGCATCCTGGTGACGTGAAAAAATAAATAAATGAATGAATCGGTTCCTTCACCAAGTCACTTTCTGAATCGCCCATTTTTCCCCATTCATCCCGTTTCTCCATTCACCTATTTATTCTCATTCATGCTCATTCATTCACACCGAGCCTGGAACACACACACACACACACACACACACACATACATTAATAAATAAATAAATAAGCAAACCTATGAATATATGTATGTAGGCAGCTGCTGCCATGGAAACAGGTCACCTGACAACCGTCTTTACCAATGGGAATTCCCTGTGTGTGCAGGATGGGGGAGAGAGAGAGAAGATCCTGATTCCTGTGTGCACGAGTCCTCTAATTCAATCGCTTCAATCGAAGCAGCATAAATGGAACATTTTTCTCTTTTCCACAGCAAGTACCTGGTGGCACGTTTTTAAAAAAGGCCAAACAATCCTGAATTATCACCCAAACACTGTAAAACCTCAAACAAATTCAGCTTCTGACTTAGATTGCACTGGATTCTTTTTTATTTTTATTTTTTAAATTAAATTATTGCTGATGCATGAACTTTTTTAAAAAGAAAATTAATACAGTTTTGACCTTAGTAATGTACACAATTTGAAATAAACTGGCATGTAAGAGCTCACGGAGAACGCGCAACTGAATAAACAGTCTGTGAATGAAGTCAGGGGTTGCCATGGTAACTAGTCACCTGACAAGGGTTTTTTTAAATTTTTTTTTTAAACCAGTGGAGATTCCCTTTGTGTTTCTATCTGTGTGTGTAAATGCTTTGGGGGAAAGAATGTAAAAACCGTATCATGATTCTGTGCTATAATCAAAAAATCCATCCAAAAAAAGAAGAAAAAAAAGAAGCTGATATTATGACACAAAGAAAAAATGAAAACCAGAGCTTCTTATTTCTGATTGTTCTGAGCGGTACACCGACGCTTTCATTATCAGGGGTATTTTCACCCTCTGTATTTGGTGTGGCGGCATATTCTTCACACGTGCACGCGCGCACACACACACACGTGTTCTCACACACAGACGGTGTCAGTTCACAGCAAACCGCAGCTTTGTTTCCAAAATGTGTTTTGTATTCACCCGAAGCATCAAAGTCTTTTCATTAAGATTCGAAGAAGACCGACTGTGACGGTGACT
>OMMV01017591.1:1795-14314 GCA_900302635.1 Chatrabus melanurus
GGGGGGGGGGGGGGGGCTATCTGGATGATCTATGGCACCTCATCTAAAGAGCATAGTGCTAGTGCATTTGGAGTTCATCCAGCTCCACTTTGCTATGTACACAGCATGTAATCTGAGCTCAAAGTAGGATGCAGGGTGAAAAGGAGTTGTATTTAGTCATTTACTGAAATTAGTCATCGGTATGTTTTGGACAAACATTAAATAAACCAGTCAGAGTGTCACCTGTCATTGCCTTTAAGAGACAGGTGCACCAGCATCTGGCGTATTACTATATACATGGTGACCTCAGTAGTGAGAGGTTTTCTGGTGAGGAAATGATTCTGTGCAATAATTAAAGTCTGTGGGCACTGCACGTGAAAATGACAACTGTTTTGGGCAGAAACTAGCAATAACACGTGCACTGCACCATGCGCTACTTTTGCACTGGGAGGAAGATTAGTCCGAGAGTAATCAAAGAAGACAAATCCCGTCGCATTTGGTTAAAGAAGTGCACACAAAACAAAGTATACTTTTTGGAATCCCCCAGCAATGACTTGACAAAGCAGACAGGAAATTCTAACGCATCCATGTGCAGAACAATTAAATAAAAATTCAAAACATAAAATAATTAATGGGAAAAAAGCTATAAAAAAAACCAAAAACCCAAAACCTTATGATCCACACAAGGTAAATGAAACAGGAGGAGAGCAGAGTGACTCTTCACTGTCTGCCTTGGACCAGCACATTGGCAGCAGAATTGTAGAAACCTCAGTGTTGCTTTTTAAACTATTAAATGATTTAACTGAAACATGCACATTATGTTCTATCTCCTTGCAGATCTGGAGTTGTGTCAGGAAGGGCATCCGGCATAAAACTTGTGACGAATAAATATGCGGATCATAAAAATCAGAGATCCACGCTGGTTCCATATGGGATTGGGTAACATGGAGATGGATGATCTGCTATACTGATCCCAGATGAACGGGCACAGCCGTAAGAAAAAAAGTGGTTTAAGAACATTGCCTCCAAACTTACTTTCTACTGTCTGTGTAACAGACTTCATTATTCCATTAAGCTTAAAAAGTTACACGACACCACCCTGAAAACGAACTATTATTATCTTACGTGTCTAGAGAAAAAACACACAAACAAACTATTCATTTGTTATATTTACTCTTCATGGTTTATGATTCGTTTGACTTCTCCACTACAACGTGCGGAGCATATGCATGGTCAGAGGTGTGTGTAAAAGTACACACTTTTTCAAGTATAAGTACAAATTGCTGAATCCCACACTTTGCTTCATTCAAGCACATTTCTGTTCATATGAAGTGGTGATAAATGAGGGCCGCAGCTATTTGCTTTTGTCCAGATTAGATCTTGAATGTAATGGACGTTTTCATGCAAAACTATTTGAAGTTCCATAAACATTGCAGATTTGCCTCAAACTTTAATGGACTGTATTACAGGATAGAACCAATCTACTGGCCAACTTTAGTAAAAATTAGTTCATTCAATTCTGAGTAATCCTGCTGACAAGCCATCAAACAGATGCACAAGCACGACCTTAACAGACAAACTCTGTGGCCTATTGACCTAGTGAATCCATTTTTGCCTGTCTGCAGCTAAGCAGGTGTACTTTGGGACAGAAGTGGACCAAGGGCAGATTTGCACCCTGCTTTTGGACACAGCCCATAAGAAGCAGCTTGGCACATGTTTCTTAGCCGATGTCACCATTGGCAAATGCGGCGGCGGGTTTCAATTACACCTCTTGGGAAGTGGGGATCGAATGCCACCTTCCTCAGATTTGCTTGCCTGAGCATCCCTGCAGTCATAACACGAGCCGCAGGATAAAACCAGCGTGTCATCAGGTCAGCGGCAGCTTGCCGTCTGGACGCAAAGTGGTTTGGAGCCACTCGAGCATCTTTAAACAGCTTTGCCTCATCATCTCATGCTTTGGGGGTTAGCTATTAGCAAGGGGGCAGCTGAAGAGTCGCGGGGAGAGGACGATATGTCATCGTTGGCATCTTCTAATTTAAGTAAAGGCTCCTGATTTGTCTGGGTATTTTCAGACACTCGAAGTCACGTGTGATATATCTAGGTCGGTATATTCTTAGACGCCGCCGTGGTCTGAACACATGCTACAGTTTGGTGACGCTTTACAGCTCAAAGACACCGTATGCAGAAATGCACCACGGTGATGCTGTTCGCAGCAAGAGTGCACGACTTACCACAATCTTTTAACTCGAAACCAGGCATCTCCAAAATATTCCTCTCAGTGCTGACATTTCATTACACATCCACTTCTAGTAGTTAGATGACCTAAAAACTAACTCAGCTTTCTTTAAAAAAACCAGCTCTGACATAGAACAGTGGCCTTGACTTCTTGAATCACAGAGACCCTCTCTGTTATAAAAAGCAAATGTGCATACCACAGAGGGTAATGGTAGCCTTACAGAATAGAGTTAGCTGTTTGTTACATAAAAACCCTTAAATTACAGGCAGCAGCCTCAGTTTGGGGGCCTGGTGGCTGTGGTGGGACTCTGGTGAATAGCAGGGTGGAGTATTTGTCCTCTTTCTTTCTCGCTCCCCTGTGCCACCCGCAAGCACGGCCAGCACTTGCCAGAGTTGTCTTTGGCAGGGATGGGCAGGAAACAGAATCAAAGAACATGAAACACGAAGGGAATGTCAACACAAACGTTCACCGCTCAAGCGCTTTCTGCCGGTTTAGCCGTAAAGCGGAGAGATGAAGGCGAAGCCGGCTCAGGCTTGCATGGGAACATGCCGTAAGCGTGCAGCGGGACTAAAAACGTTTCTGGATATCGTGTTGCGCCGGGCAGTTCTGCCCTTCTGTTGCATGTTTGACAGCAGGCATGTGCTCTCACACATTTCACTAAATGTGTGCTGCTGCAGACCTTATATTGCAAAGCAGAAATAAAGTCTGAGAATTCAGGTTAAAGAGAAGATAAACCTGCTTCACTTACTTCTTGTATTCCGATGAGATGTTGATCCAGCAGGGATTGGGGTTGGTGCCCTGAGCGCTGCAGCCCGGGTGGATGCGTGGGTGGGAGGGTGAGGGGGGGTGTGTGCGCAGCGGCTGCTGTTCTGCTCCTGTGACTTGTTGACACTGCCCTGTCTTCTGTCTCTGCCTCAGGCTGCACTTCTGTGGACTGGGATGTTTGCCGGACAGCTGTTTTGGAATTGCTCTCAGGCTCCTTCTCCCCCTCTGATGCAGTCAGAGTCTCCTCCTACCGCTTCTTTGCCCTCCTTCCTGTCTCTCTCTCCCTCTCTCCCTTCTCTCTCAGTGCAGCAGCACCTGTGCACGTCTGTCCCCTCTGCTCGTATTTTGGAGGATCCTCCTTGCTTCCTGTCCTCCAGATGGACAGCTGGGTGATCATAAACCGCTCGGCTTTTTGCGCAGAGAAGGAGGATGCCTGGTGGGACATCAGCTTGTCTCACTTCTCTAGAACAGTCAATTATGAAATGTTCAGTTTCTCCCCCCCTGCCTCTGTGTGACTCACATTGCACGCAAATTCAGACCGACTTCCTTCTCTTTCTCACTCTCTCAGCATGTCTGTCCTTTTGTTTCCACACATTTCACTTTCAGACAAAAATCACTTCACATTATTTATTATGTGTTTGTCGCTTTGCTGCTGAAAGCTGCACCAGGCTGAAGTGACAATGTTACGACAGAGTAATTACTGC
Organism: Chatrabus melanurus; assembly: GCA_900302635.1. NCBI lineage: Eukaryota > Metazoa > Chordata > Actinopteri > Batrachoidiformes > Batrachoididae > Chatrabus > Chatrabus melanurus. Next base: position 5,480 of record OMMV01017591.1, read on the forward strand.
AGAACACTGCAGCACTGCAGCACGTGCACACCACATTTACAAAGTGAGGGGCAAGCAGCACATGAGCATCCAAAATAGACTCTTCTGTCTCATTATGTGCAGAGAGAGAGAGAGGCGACAGTGGGTGCAAAGGTTCTAACCTCAAGTCAAGGACACGGCAGATCTCAGTTGTTCATCTCTTTTCTATTCTTGTCACAAGAAAAAAAACAACACATCACCTTGGTAACCGGTGCAGCTGAGTGATGTCACACTTTGGTGTAGGTGCTCCAAAGAGGAGGTGTGCGTTTTTCCTGGTGAGACGCAGAAGACAAATGTGGGGGAAGGGAGGTTGTGTGTTCCAGCAGCATGTTTGCTGTTAGGAAAAGAGGAGGAATGCATGTCCTCACAAACCAGAACAGTACTTTAACAATAATTCAGCCTCGTACAGAATTTGAGTAAGAACATCATTCTGCAAACACCACAAATTCCCACTCCTCCTCCTCCCAGGTAAGTTTGGCCTAAAAAAGATCACACCCCTTAATCCACACTCATTTAATGTGAAAAATATGTCATTTTAGTAGGTAGCCATGTATAATGCTTTGCAAACTCTTACGCTGACCTGACCGTGGGGTTGTGTCTGTTTGTGCACAGCTCTGAATTGATGAGACACCCTTTACTTAAGTCACACAGTCATAATTCAGCAGCAGTTAATCAGCACTTGTGAACGAAGTCCTTTTAATTACCGTGCTGTAGTGTTACTGAGGGTGATGTCATTGCGATGTTCATGTGGCCAACATATGATCTGTAAGTCGTCTCATTTAGCAAAACCCTGGAAACTCCAGACCTACTGCTTTTAAAATGAAATTGTGAGTAATTTTCCCAACAAGAAAACATTTTAGTCAGTGAAAGCTGAAATGCTTTTATGAAGAGTTGATAAGTTGTGACAATAGGGGTAAGGTTAGTAATTAGTGAAATTTCCCTTGCGCTGTTAACAGCGTGGGGCTTGTAGAGCACAAATGTAAGTGAGTGGGTGTGTGGGTGAGTGAGTTAGTCCATCCCAGCCAGCTTGTGAAAGCAATAACTCAAAAACAATAAATGCTGTCATTTTGTAACTCACCAGATTAAAAGTGCACATCACGAGGATGACACGATTAGACGGTAGTTAACTTTGATGCACCAGATCAATCATAAAAGCAACTTTGTTTTGCCTCTGTAATATCCCACAATGTTTATGGGATATGTCTACCACCTTTGCTACACACATGCTTGAAAACACTGTAGAAGGAGGAGTTGGTGTAGTTGGAAAGGTGGCTGGGCGGCCACAGCAGCTGAGACTCTGAGGCACAGGGAACTGGACAGGGGATGCGGATTTACCATTGAACAAATATCCAAACTGGTCAGTGCTGTGAGGAGGGAGAGTTCCATGTGAAAAAAGTTATTTTAATTGGCAAAAACAGGAGATGATTGAGACAATCTATGGTTCAGAGGTGATAATGTGTTCAGATTTATCGTCGAGCCCCCAAAGGAGTTTGAGAGACTGTTGTAATCACTTTGTCTGTTTGTGTGTCTGTCTGTGTGTGTCTGAATGAATAGCTCAGGAACCATTTGGCCAATTTAATTGATATTGCACATGTGAATTGCTAGTGATAACATCTGGGCATGACATTAATGTGAAGGTCAAAGATCAAGGTCAATCAAGGAAATTTAATAGTTTGAAAATCACTTTTTTGCAAGAGCTTTGAAACTTATAGACCTAGAAGAATGATTTCAACTGCATATGAGTCAGGAAACACAATATCATCTGCTGATCTATATTTGGCATCATGATGACATCACCAAATGACATCATGTGACATATCAAGTTGTCACATGCTGATTTGTATGTGATGTGTGGTATCAGATTTACCAAAAGCAAAAAAAAAAACCCTAATTCATCAATTTAATATCAGAGGTGGGCAAAATTGTGCCATGAAGGATCAAGATGGTGCAGGTTTTCCTTGCAACCAGTCACCTCAGCAGGTGCTTTTACTGATGAGCTCCTCCCCTCAATGTAAAGTCTGGATCATCTTTGAAATCACCTGCTGATGTGACTGGTAGCAAGGAAAACGTGCATTGTCTTGGCTTTTCATGCCCACCCTTGATGTAGATAATGATTAATTTATGTAATTCAGATCCAAAAGAGGATCCTCAGCCAGTGTTTCAGAGTCATATTCAATGTCAAGAAGAGGAGGCAGCAACGAGTACTGATAAGCTGGAGGCTGCAGCGGTGACTCTGTAGCAAGTAGCTGCGGCGTAGCTTCATCAGAAACACATAAGCTCTGTACCTGGAAGCTGCAGCGGGGACTCTGGAGATGATGGCTGAGGCATGGACTCTGATGATGACAGCTGAGAACGTTGTCTGTATTTATCTGAGGGCTGTCTGGATTGAAGAGAGGTTAGACTGGAGAGATGAGTTAGATGAGTTGAACTGAGGTGGAGATGAGCTTGGTGTGACACTAGGTGGACAAACAACGTGGTTGAGGGTGAGGCGACATGATGACTGACATTGGGGTAGACTGTCTCGACCTTATTCATATAAAAACTCCATGGGTCTAGCACATATGGTGGAATTTTGTGTTAAAGAAATAACTGTTTCATACTCCTGGGTCCAGAAAATCAGATATTAAAGGTTCAGGATCTGAAGTGACCATATTTTCTATACTCCAGTAACTGGTGTCTAAGCTGCTGCTGAACATCTTGATATAGTCCGGGCCCTTAGGGAGGTATTAGGGGGTATTGTGCAGATTTGTCTACAAGTGTGAAATTTGGCACAGATGTAGGCCAGGTCATACTAATTCATTTTTGGAGGGCGCCAGAGTCGACGATCATTGGAGCCACCATATTGGACAAATCCAACATGTCCGCCATTTGATTTTCTCATAATTTCACAACCAAAAGTCGTAGGATTATGATTGAGGGTTCTTTTTATAGGTTTTTGACCTCAAAGAATCCAAATCGGCACTCTGTTTTGACATAAATGAATGTAAATAGGTGGTTGAAAGCATATTTTGTCCAAATTAAATTGATTTTAGGGAGCCATTGGTGGGTATGGCACAGATCTGTCTACAAACATGACTGGAGCCCAGCAACTGACGGCGATCTTGGATTTGTCCAATATGGTGGCTCCAATAATTGTTGACTCTGGCGCCCTCCAAAAATGAATTTAGTATGACCTGGCCTACATCTGTGCCAAATTTCACACTTGTAGACAAATCTGCACAATTATATCCCGAAGGGCCCGGACTAATATAAGTCCTGTGATTGAGAAAATAATTCTTGAATGTTGCGGAGATCCGGTGCTTCATCAGTATCCAGTTGAATATCTCCTTCAGTGTCTGAGAGACAGTTGCTTTGGAATGTCACTGTGAAGAAAGAACTGAAACAGAAGACAAAGTTATGAAGTTACTGCATGGTTGATCTACATCCAGCCTTCACCTACAGTCACATAGTTTGATTACTGACCAAAAGAATGACACACAGTTACAAGTGACTGAAGTGAGATTCCTTTTTAGGGTGGTTGGACTCAAAATTAGGGATAAACTGAGACATTCTGACATCTTGAAGGAGCTCAGAGCAAAACCACTGATCCACAGAAAGGAGCCAGCTGTGGCATCTGATAAGGAGGTTACTGGATTACTCCTTCTGGAGGTTTTCCCATCATATCCAACTAGGAGGAGGCCCTGGTCGAGACCTAGAACACACTTAACGGACCTTTGATGATTACTTTGCTTGCGATAAATCCTTTTGTGAAAAATTTGTTTCGGAAGGGAGTTAAAATCCATCGCACACTCAAAATAGCAACAAAATAACACAACATACTTTATTGTTACCATTGTGCTACAACGTCTGAAAAAATGTTGCCAGCAAAGTCTATGTTTTTCGAACATACCGGTTTATATGGCAGTTTAAATGAACATTTAAATGTCTGTTTGTTCCGCTACTCCTCCCAGGTCTTTGGCCCCATTTCCACTAAACTTGATAGGCGGATGATGGTTGAGCCCAGAATTACCCTTAAAGTGTTTGTTTTGGCAAAGGTCAAGATCAGCGGAGTCAAAAGTCAAAATTGTAGTTTTCACTCCGATGTCCAGCAAATTTAGTACACATATGGAGGTGGGTTCTGGAATTGCATAGGCAAGATCAAATTTACCAAAGGTCGGTCATTGGAGTCAAGGCCATTGAGGTCAAAGGACAAGATTTTTTTTTCACTCAGATTTGCACCAAACTTGAACACATATATATATATGAACATGGGTTCTGGAATTGTCCAGGCGAGGGCAAATTTACCAAAAGTCAAGGTCATGTCTGCCTGTCTGTTTGTTGGGCTAGACCTCACAGGTCCTTTTGCTGATTTCAGCTAAACTTGGTATTTAAGTGAATTGAATTGAATTGAAGATTGGCTCCAAAAAATTGCCTTCATAAAATTGATTTTGGCAAAGGTCAAGGTCAAGGAATTTGATTTTCAACCTGATTTGGACCAAATGTGGCACACACTTAGGCTGATTCCAGAACTGTCCTGGCAAGGTCAGGCAGAGGTCAATCATTTGGGTGAAGGCCAAGGTTATTGGGGTCAAATGTTGGATTGCCATATGCCCTTACTGTCTTCATGCCCTCTGGTACTATTATCTCATAGAAGGATTTTAGCTGAATTTTTGGAGAGATGGTCCTTCAGTCATGGAAGAGTTGTTTACTTTGTTTATTTTAAAGGTGATCTGAACCTACCTCAATTTGTTTTGTTTATTTTTTTCTTTATAACATTTTTGAGTTGGTGCAACATAATTTCCTGTTTGCAACAGGCGTGGCAAAATAGTTAAACCTGGTTTGAAAAAGCGCCGCCTGAAACTAACATAGCAGCATTTTTCCTCAGACTATGTACAAGTATATTTTGAGAATAGCAAGAATGTTCATAGAAAACAACTTCAGGATTAGTTGGAGTTACTTTGACCTGGACAATGACACAAAACACCAATATTTTGCAAAATTAAAGGCTGCTGGACTGGAGTCATTCCTGCAAGAGCAGCCAGCAGAGGTTTTGAAGTACAACCTCAAAACATGGACAAAAGTGTAATATGACGACATATCGTTGATTTATCAATATTCTTGGCAATATCATTGTATCAGTGGTCTATTAATATATCAGGTCTCTAAACAGCTTTTTCCAGCAAGTGTGCTAAGCTTAGCCTATGCGAATATGACAGAAGAGAATGAATTAAAGCTCATTTTCATGTGACTAATAAAAATACAACTTGACACATTAAAGTCACACGAACAATAAGAACAAACCAGTTGCTTGCTGCAAACCACAATGTCTGCCGTCACGTCTTTGCTTGTTTACAATACAAACCTGAATGTTCTTGCAGCGGGTGGGTGAGCTCTCCTTGGAAAAATTAAGTTGCATGACGTTTAGTAAACAGCATCTCAAATTTTAGGAATGATAAAAGCCCAAAATTGGAGCCCATGTAAGATTAAACATGTCTGTGATGAAAGCATGGGATGAAATTTACAGAATTCAGTGCCGTTGTTCATGTCATCTAGAAAAGTGCCCGGGTGACCCCGGTCCTAAATGAGTACTTTTAATATCTTAATGATGGGATGGAGAAAGTCAGAATTCTCAATGTCACTTGAAAAAAGTCAGAATAGTGTGCCATTATTGCCCTGATAGAGGTACCGTATGTTTCTCTCTGAGGGCCTTTTGTAGTTTGAGACCCCTGATACAGATCCTTCTGTAACTTTATGGGCCCTATCTTGATGCGCTATGGCATACAGTGTAAAGCACATAGCACAAATGCATTTGAGGCATATCCAACTCCACGTTGCTTTTTACGCAGTGTAAAATCTGAGCACAAACTTGGGCGCAGAGCAAAAAGGAGTTGGATTTAGTCACTTATTAGGCCATGGGCATGTTTTGGGTATAACATGAATTAAAACAGAAAGTTATCCGTTTTCTCCTTTAAGACACATATGCACCAGTGTGTGGGGGCAGTGCTATTCAGAGGGTGCACTCAGAAGTGAGAGGTTTCAACGAATTTCAGGTTTTGGTGCGTCCGCATTGGCTTCATTCTTCCACTTGGGTGTTACATGGGCTTCCCTCGGCTGACTCTCAGACCGTGTGTGTTTTAGCAAAAACATCATGTAGTTTTCATTCAAATAGAATCGCAACATCTTAGAAACACTCATCTGTTTCTATATTTTGTTCCACTGTGCAATTGTTCTTACTATTTTCCAAGTTATTAGTTACACTTAAAAAATCCTTATGCTGGTGCAAGAAGTTTTCACTCTCTTATGTTAAATGCTCACTGGCTTTGACAGTTGTTCTGTTTGCTCAGTGAGGTCACCCTGGGTGATTTTATTAATTTTTCCAGTAACCTGTTCTCAACTCTTCTTTCAGCAAACATGAGAGAGCACCGTGAGCTTCATTCTGTTTGCCAGGAATATGCTTATCTCCTTTTTCCATCACAACTTGTATTTAGGGTTGTGTTATGGGAGAAATTATATTTTATATTTTTTATTCCAGTTCAACACTAATTTGTCGTGGTTTCTTTTGGCCCATGTTTCTGTTGTTTGAACAAAAGGTCCTCTATACAGTATGTGAGGTTTCTCTCAGAAAGTGTCCTTTCTGAATCATTCCATTGAGGTCATTAACTCCCAAACTTCAGGCCATATAAACAAGACTGTCCCACTGTATCAAAACGATTTCAGCCAAGATAAAAAAGAATTGCATTTTGAAATACTACTCAGCTCTTAGCATATTAGAAATACAGTCATAGTGAATTCTGAATGAACATTTAAATGATGTTAAAAAAAACTGCATAGGGCAGTCTAAGAAATTATTAACAGTAGCACTAGTGTAAAAAAGAAAAACATTTGAAGGGGAGACCACAAACTTGAAAGCACTGTAGATATTTATCTTCCTAATTTCAACAGTATTGCTTCAGGACTTTCAGTGTTTAATTAATGCTGCAGTCACATCGTGACAACTCCAAATGTATTTGTTCAATCTGTGGAAATGTGAAAGGCTGGAAGTTTGGTGTCACAGGCTCCCTTACCAAAAAAAAAAAAGTATACTTAAAGTTTATTTTATTAAATAAACTTACATAAACCTCAAGTTTACTACCTAAGTATACTTTAATAGTATACTTGTAAGTGTACTATTTCAATACTTATTGGGACTAAATTGGCCCACTTTTCAGTTTATAAAAGTATATTTGTAAGTGTAGTAAAGTTTGATTACACAATTAATTTTATTTTACAGTGCAAGTAAAATGACAGGTTGTTGTTATACTTGTACAACACTTTTTAGTTCATGAAAGTACACTTACTCAATGGACTTTAGTGATTTTCTAATCTGATTAGGATTTGAACCAAGGATCCTCTGGTTACAAGCCCACAACCTCTAGCCCAGTGCTTCTCAACCACTGGGCCGTGGCCCATTATTGGGCGGCACAGCACCATATAGTGGGCCGCACATTTTTTTTTAGTTGAAGCTCATTTTTAGTAGGGTACAATATTAATATTAATTAATATTAATATTACAATATTAATCTAATCTATGATGGAAATTAGATGTTTTAAACGCCATATAAAACTTAGAAACAGCAACTGTTAAAATAATAAACAGTACATGATTCGTTCTAGGGGTGTACTCACACTATGCACACTGGATTGCACCCGAGCGCGTTACGCCCCCAAAGTCCAGTTGGTTTGACTACTGGGAGCGCTCTGGGCAGTGGCTGGAACCAGTCCATTGGCGCGGGTCTGGCCTGACTTGCAGAGGTGTTCTGGGACGCGGTCCAGCATGACTCTGCCTGAGCCGCAAGCAGTGTGATACAGACAACGCAGGAGCACTGACCTCACATCACTGACATGACTGTTCAATTTAACAATTACTACTAATATTATTATTACTACTTGGATAATACAGTCAATTCATTCAACATTTGAGTTAGACACAGGTCTGGTTTCATACCTTAATTCCTGGACTCCCATTTGTAACAGGGAGTGATGCTGCATTCCATTAACACACTTTACAATAGAATCTATAATCTATTGGCTAGTTTATTAGATTAGAATACAATAGACAAAATAATTGGGGGCTAAGCTAGCATCAATAGATATTGTAGGATAGAGATGGAAAAACAACAAGAGCGGACAACATCATTAGCTGCAGCCAGTAAGCAGCAGCCCGAACTGCTCCTTACCTATTCCCGAGTAAGGAGCAAACTCTTTATTGCTTCCACCACAAGAACACAGTCAAAATCACTTAACGAATGTGGAGTTGTTTGAAGAGAATGCTACAGATGTTCATTTACAGTAATAGATTTTCACCCAAAATGCCAAGCCAATTCCTCACACAAGATGGTGGATGAAAATATTGCGGAAAACTCCTCGATGTCCACTCTAGTCTTTTTTAATCTTTATGTATTGTCGAGGGCAGCACGGTGGCTTAGTGGTTAGCTCTGTTGCCTCACAGCAAGAAGGTCCCAGGTTCACTTCCTACCTGGTCCTTTCTGTGTGGAGTTTGCATGTTCTCCCCGTGTTTGCGTGGGTTCCCTCTGGGTGCTCCGGCTTCATCCCATTTCCAAAGACATGCAGATTTGAGCTGGTGACTCTAAATTGACCGTAGGTGTAAGTGGGAGTGTGAATATGTTTGTCTGTCTATATGTGTCAGCCCTGTGATGTACTGGCAGCCTGTCCAGGGTGTACCCACCTCTCGCCCAATGACTGCTGGGATAACCTCCAGCCCCCCCCATGACCTTAATTGGAATAAGCGGGTATAGAAAATGAATGAATGAATATTCAGTTGGAAGCAAACATAAACTT
>OMMV01017628.1:1521-13603 GCA_900302635.1 Chatrabus melanurus
CACACACACACACACACACACACACACACACACACACACACACACACACACACACACACACACACACACACACACACACACACACCAGCACGGTGGCTTAGTGGTTAGCACTGTTGCCTCACAGCAAGAAGGTCCCAGGTTTGTTTCCGCCCTGGTCCTTTCTGTGTGGAGTTTGCATGTTCTCCCCGTGTTTGCGTGGGTTCCCTCTGGGTGCTCCGGCTTCTTTCCACTTCCTAAGACATGCAGGGTAGGTGAACTGGTGACTTAAATTGACCGTAGGTGTGACTGTGAATGTGTTTGTCTGTCTATATGTATCAGCCCTGTGACAGACTGGTGGCTTGTCCAGGGTGTACAGCGCCTCTTGCTTATCCCAGCGGCCATGGGGCCGCTGGGATAAGCTCCAGCCCCCGTGAACCTTAATTTTATATAACATTTTAAAGAAATTACATCACCATCTGTCAAAAGCAAAGTCACTAAGCTTGAAAACACAGTTTAAAAAAAAAAAAAAAAATCAAGGTTGTGGTTTTTAAAGTAATTATTTACAATGAGTAATCAAGTAATTTGTAACACCAGTTTGGTCTCTCTGCATATAAACTCCAGACTAGATAGCATCAGTGTGGTTTGTATATTTTGTACAATTGGAAGAGATTTTTCCAGGCACAATTGGGCGTGCCCTATATGATGAGATAGAGTTGACTTCACTGAACACAACAATGTTTTCATATGTGCGACTTGAGGAAAACAACTTTTAACTGTCAACAAGACTTCATTAATTGTGAAAATGTGTTGACAGTGTCGTCCCCCCCACTCCCACCCCACCCAAACATTTTTTACTGGCCACATTGTGTGTGGGGGGACAGTCTGTCATGTATTCTATCAACCCTGTCAACTTCCCTCGAAACCTGAAGAAAACAATAAGGCTTCAGCCACCTGCTTGGACCCGAATAATATCCCACTTGCTCCCCTCTGTTGTCTTATGATGAAGTCAAATCAGATCCATTCCTTGAACATTCCTTCTTCTTGCTGTTCTAAACATCCAGGTTATGCAGGGTTTTCTGAAGATTATCCAGTAGCTGCAAGTTCATGAAGTTCAGCATTAACTGAGTCCTTTTGAACAGAGAAAAAAAAGCAACACACAAACTCGCAGCACTCATGATACAGTTTGCAAAGTAACTTTTCAAAAGGTCTCTGTATGTTAAAGTCATTGCAAACAACGGTCAATATAACAAAAATCTGCACCGTCAGCAAACCACTTTAAAGCCTCGAGCAGCCACAACACCATCCTGACAATCACCATCATAACAAAGCTTTACTCATAAGTCAATGCACTGTCAGGATTAATGACAGACAATCGCAAAGCGTTGCAAAGAGTCCTCAGCCAAACCACACACTGCAATTAGACAGAAAAGCCACACGGTGTTAAAGGCGAGCGCCAGCCAGACTGACAAGCCTTGATGCACTTGGCTGGTAGACGTGCCAGATCTGCCTAGCCCGCTGACGGACACCTTTATGGGGCAGGTGGACAACGCAGCTCCGGATCTGGGCCAAAGCTGAAGAAACCTCGGCATGGGATCAGGAAGCCGTTCAAATCCAGACAAGACGCTGCTCTGTTTGGGGAAGTGGCTGTAAATAGTAAAGGAGTGATGTAGCTAAGAGAGCGTGCTTTAACTGAAACGGGCTCAAAGCACCACACCCTCACGGAAAGTGTTGAAGATGCGATTAATACCCTTCTGAACAGCAGCACTTATTTCCCCCATAATAACTGAACATGTTAAAGTTACATTAAAATGTTTTTGGAGTGTAACTGACAGATTTTAGATCCTGATTCTTTTTGTGTGTACATGCTACTGTGTGCATATGCGAATCATCCATGTGTGCATACATGTGTTTGTGTTCACTTACACAAATAACCAAAGTACATTTATGCTTTGAAAAAAATTAATGCAGTAATGTTGTGCCCAAGTGGATTTTTCTTTTTCTGAACATCTGTCATATACAGATGTCATGACATATGATAAAACTCTGATGTACCAAAACTCTGTAGGCACAGGCGGCTCTACTGTTGCATTGATAGGGCTTTAACCGCCCACCCAAAAATTTCAGTGACCTCACCATATTTTGTCCGACAAAAGTTCATATTATCAGCCACAGTTTATCACCACTGCTACCATTTTCAGAAGAATCTGGTCCTATAGCACCCCCAGGTTCCTTAGCACCTGTGAGACAACTGACCAAGTTCACACCACCCACATAACATAAGCTGGGAAATTTTTAAAATAATGTTCGAGACAAACTTGAATGATCAGACTTTCATGAAACTTGGTGAAAAAGTTGAAATTGATGATGTGTCTAAAACTTTTTTAAAAAATTCAAAAACTGCTAAACATCTTATGTTTATAAATAAAATAAAATGTGGCCACTTTTCACACTTAAAACTACAATTTGAAAAAAACTGGGTTGTACTTTCTCAGGTTTTTACAACCGTTTTATTGCTGAGTGATCATCAGCTGTCTTTGTGTTGTCCTGTAGACTTACTACACAAAAAAAAAAATCTGTTTTTAATTTGAGAGATTTGCAATTTGATAACTGGTTAGTTTCTTTAATGAAAAGAAAAACCTTCACATTTCAACCTGGCCTGGAGGTTAGAGAGGTATGCATGTGACCAGAGGATCCTCGGTTCAATTCCTTGTCAAACAGGAAACCTAATAAGGTGCCCTGGAGCAAGGTCCTTCATCTCCAAGTTGCTCCCAGTGTGCAGTTGAGCACCTGGCATGGCAGCATGATGACATCAGTGTGCGAGTGTGAATGGACATCCGGCATCATAGTAAAGCACTTTGATAGAAAAGTGCAATAAAATGCAGTATATTTACCATTTGATCCTGATCGTTGATTGTAATTGCTAAACTCTGCTGCTGATCATCGATCTTTGAAACTCGGCAAAGAAGTTCTGTTTTCATTGCCATTTGTCTGTCTGGCTATTTGTAACTGTCAAAGGATCCTGCTCTTTAATCCTAATCATTGGAGTAATTGGCCATCCTGGTTGATCCTGATTCCTTTGATCCTGCAAAGATCAAAGGCAAGATCCACTCTTGACTTTGATCAGCACCAAAACATAAACTCTTCTTTGACCCAAGTCCTACCTGCCAAAATTCATTGAAATCTCTTCATGTTCTTTTGAGATGTCTTCCTGACCGACAGACAGACACAGATGAACAAAACACAAAAACTAAAACATAACCTCATTGGTGGAGGTAATAAGTAAATTAGTTGTCAAAAGTGCTTTTGTCTGAAGTTGGCTTGTTTGAACAATAGGCAGAACAAACGCCACAAACTGACGTACAAAGTCAGTGGAAACATATGTCGGATGTGGTCGTGACACTTTTAAGGATAATGGATCGTCTCTCATTAATACGGCTTTATAAGCAGAGTTTGCTCTGTGGCAGGACGCACCGTTCTGCTTCAGTGCCTCCAACCGGCACCCAATATTTACAAGCAAGCTCCAATCTGTGAGACAATCCCACTGAACACAGATGGCAGGAAATTCCTCATCAGTGACAGTGACAAAACGAGACCACAGAACATCAACGTAACTCCATACAGCAGATGTGGCATTGTCTCCTCGCCCAGTGCCACCTTCTGCCTTTGATGGTTGCCATTAGACAACAGTGGAGATTTAATGAAGTTGTGTAAAACAAGAGATCAATTTGCAGCAATTACTGCATGCCTTTAACAGTTCAGAATCAGAGGCAGTGTGCGGGAGAAATAAATACTTGAGGAAAATTCCCCTGATTGTCGTTGGTCCAACTGAGAGGTTGAATTTAAGTGTTTGCCATTAGATCTCGTTTGAATGGAGCGACATTTGAAAATGATTATTTTGTTACCTACTACACACAGCGGGGATGACAGTTGTTTAAAGAAAGGGTCAAGCCAGATGTTTGGGAAACCAAAAGAGGAATCCAGTTTCACTTCCTACTTTTTTGGTGCCTTTTGTTGTTTTAGCAGAGAAAGAATAATGGAATGTAACTGAGAAAATGATATGTTCAAAGCATGCATAGTAATTGCCTTGGCGTTTGATGTTTTGTGCTAAAGTCAAAGCTGGTGCTTCTCCACAGTCTTCACAACGAAAAGAAACCATTCAGGATTATTAGAGGTTAACTGAGCCCCAAAATGCAGCTCGTTGAAGAAAAGGATTTTCTTAAACGCCCGCTATTTGCTTTGACAGCAGCAGTAGAGAGCGGAAGCTTTTATTTTGATTTGATTATTGGTGTTGTTTCATGTCACTGGTCTCTGATGCCTTACATTTCAGAGCACAAAGTGAGCTGCTCTGCTCAAATCTTCCTGTGTAACCTCAAAACAAATGTTATCTTGCAACACGGACCATGTGAGACAAGCTCAAGTACAGTCTGTTCCAACGCAAAAACAACAGGTACAGTATGTAAGAGAAGTTTGACTGAAACAGGTCTCTCTTGAGAATGAGACCTCGTGTCTCAATGAGTCTACCTGTATAAATAAAGGTTAAATAGAAAAATAAGAAGAAGTCAGTTATGCGATACAAACCTTTTTTTTACTCAAGATCGATGTATTTGTCATATTTAACCAATTGGTTATAATTTTGTAGCTGTTTCAAGCCAAAAGTGAGAAATTGAAGAGCTGCCAGGTGGAAGATACTGTACCTAAACTCTACACAGCACTCATAGTGCTCATGTACAGGTCGACTATGATGTCCAGCAACTCTCAGGATGTCCCACAACGCAACCCAATCAACTAAATCAAACACTTTGGAAAAAAAAAATCAACATAGGCTGCAAAGAACCCGGCCAATATTCAGGTTTGCGTTCAATAAGCACCCGCAGAGCTAGGATGTGGTCAATGGTTTAACTTCTTGGGCATGAAGTCAGACTGCTCTGATCACTGAGCAGCAAGCAGCTGGCACTGAATCCTATTGAAACAGACCCTTGCAAGCACCTTGCCCAGCCTGAAGAGCATAATACCCCTGCAGTTGTTGTTGCAATCCAAGAAATCACAATTTCCTTTCCAGAGAGGACAACAAGTCCATGCATCCAGTCTGTTGGGATGACACCCGTTTCCTAAATGGAAGTAAAGCTTGCCTGTAATGCCAGGAGAACAGCATTTCCACCCACTTGATGATGTTCAGCTCCAACACCACAGATTCCTGCATCTTTACCTTCCCTCAGCCGTTTCACCACATTTTCAGTCTCACTGAGTTTCAGTGGTTCTCAGCCGACTGATGGATCAGCCAGTAGAAACATGGTACAGCAGTCATTCTCGCTGAGAGCAATGAAAAGTTAATTTGCAAAACCATCTAAGTCCAAAACCACAAATTTTTAGTTAAAGCCAACATGCACTTGACTGCTTAGATAACCATCAGTGTGAAAAATATTAAAGGATTTGAACATACGATTTTCATTTTATTTAAGCCCATATCTCATGGAGCGGCGAATGCTGACAGACGTTACGATTTTTGGGTTTCGTCAGGGTTCGTAAACGGTTGCAAAACAGTTTTTTTTTGCAAACAGTTGTAAGCATTTGCAAACGGTTGTAAAACGTGTCGCTAAAGTTATTTTTGGCTCGCCATGTAATGTGAATACAAGCAAAAGCTGCAGCGGCAGCCAGACAAAGCGATTCTTACCTCAAGGGCTGCAGCACGTCGGGCAGAAAAATGCCGCTCATGACAGAGGTAAGTCCTGACTTTCGCCAATGTTCGTCAGAAAAGCGGATCATCCAAAAATCGCTACGTTCTTCTGCATTCTCCACTCCTTGAGATACTAGCTTTATGGAAATCTGTGGATTTTCTAATGCGTTTTCCTTTAAATTCCCATTTTAGATTGCATTTTCCTCCATTTAAAAAAAATGGACTTAGAAGGTTTTGCAAATGATGATGCAGGTGCCTGGCCACATGAGCCACCTCAGGTTTGGACATCAGCGCTGCCATGTAGTGGACAACCCCTCAGGGCCGCAACAATCACCACCCTCGGTGTTTTCCGGTGGTTTCTTCTTCTCCAGTGATGAGGATCCAAGTGGCTTTCCCTCATCCCCTTCAGAATGTGTGCCCTCCAGTTGTAGGCAGCAGCAGTTTATCTTCCATGGAGTGCAGAAACAAGAGTCTTCTTTGTAGAGCAGGTAGCTCAATGGATAAGGCGTTGGCCTGCCAATATATAGACCTGGGTTCAAATCCCGCTCATGCTACCTGTCTGTGTCCTTGGACAAGACACTTAATCTGCATTGTCTCATTCCACCCAGCTGTAAAAATGGGTACCGGCCTTGGCTGGGGAAGTAAATGTAAAGCATTTTGAGCATCTGCTAGATGGAAAAGTGCTATAGAAATGCAGTCCTCCTTCTTCCCCTTTGCAGTGTTGAGTTTTGCAAGGTGTTTTATGGTGGCTGGAGTGCCAATCCTCCCACCAACCACCCAGCTATCTGCAGGCTGGATTACCACCGACAGAGTCTGATGCAGTTTAACATTGTGCATCAAATGTGGCAAGTCAAAATGATGCATCAGAGTAAGAATGAAAACTTCAGATATTTACAAATACATTTTGACTAGTCTGAATTTGTTTTCAGATAATGACATCACAGATCATGGTATTTGAATCAGTAATTATTGGAGCTATCTGTAATTCAGTTTTGACCGATTTCAATTGCAGTAACCTACGTACTGTATGCACAAAACAGTCTCTGACAACTTAAACTCTGGCAAACTTTGACACATAATCTGCATTGATGACCAATCACAATCGAGCTGTGGTTACCAATAAGGCCACAGAAGATCAATATAATTTACAATTAGCAATAACCTGTACAAAGCACGGGATTTCTAGCCATGGTGAGTTTTTCATATTCAAAGTGTATGTCACAAGAGGTCCTGAGTTGGAAACTTGCCCAGGGTAGAAAGAAAAAAAACTAGTAATTTTTCTTTAGGGGAATTTTTAATTTTTGTGCCATTTAAAATAATTTCTTTCCCATTTTAAGCCTTCTGGTATATAAATGTTAATAATTTTTAAGCTTTCTGGTATAATTAATAATAATAAGTACAGATTCCAGGTGTGAGGAAGAATTGCCAGAGCCGGCAAACTTGAAAACTGGGAGCTTTCACAGTCACAAAAGCATGTTGTATACATTGCAGTGTGCCGAACACTCACTGTTGTCGGTAAGTCCAAGAATAATTCCAAAATCCCGGGTCTGTTAAAATCCAAGAAAAGTGTAGATCTGTGCCAGGAGGCTGTCTCAGTGTGTGTTGCTTATAAGTGCGCGCTCAATGCAGAGCTTTGGTGGCACTGCTGTCATAACGCCATGGCCGTGGAGGGGGGGATGATTGCATCATGATGGTCTGGAGATGCGCAGTGTATGACGGGAAAAGAACAACGGAGGAGCGACGAATTTGAAATCGAAGTGAGTGAGATAATTGCATAAAACAATGGGTTACCCCGAGAAACGAAGTGAGATATTATTTTACCCTAATGAGGGGTCAATGGTAAAACATTTGGTGGTCAGTGGAGGGCGCGTATAGTAGTAGATGGCTCGGAAAGTGTTGACTAAGTGGGTATTATAAATAGATATGTTCTAAGACCATACTGAATGGTACAAATTCCTTCTCTTCATATAATTGTTAATGGTGTAGCGACCAAGCTAGTTAGCCTAGCCCGGTCGGTACTTTGGTTTTCATATTACTTTTGCTATAGTTAGCATATATTTGGCTCATTTTGAACTGATTTTCAAATTAAGACCCACCCATACTCAAAGCTGCTTTCCAGATATCTAAAGTGTCATTGCAGATATCTTAAACGGTTTGTCAAAACCAAAATTCAAGAGATCTTCAACTTAGCTTTGACTACTCATAGGCTAACGCCAGTGTCTGATATCTACAGCTGCCTTCTTAATGTAGTATTTTGTATATTGATGATAACTTAAACTGTGAGAAATTACAGATAAATTCCATTGAAATTGTGACAGGCCAGGACTACACTGAAGAGTTCTTGAATTACAATTTTGACCATCAGAATTTTAATAGATATATCTGGAATTCACATTTGGGCTACAAAGGTGTTTACATAAGTCTTCAATTCAAATTTTAACTCAAATCAAAACATTATTACAGATCACTTATGATAACTATTTGCACATATTAATGGCATGTCTCCACGAATTAAAAAAAAACAAAAATTAAAATGGCTTGCCATACAATCATGACTAAAGTGGGACTTCTTAGACTCTGAAGTCACCAAAGTATGTTGGGTGTTCAGAAACATACAGTATAAATAGGAAGGGGGCCCTGGTTTTCCACTGAGGAAACCTGTGTTGGGTTTCAAACCACACATACCTTGAAGAAGTCAGCAATATCGTTCTTTTATCGTGCCGGGAGCCGTCATTCACCAAAGACTTTGGTACCGAAAAGTGCCGACTTCAACCACTCACACGCTCATAAATACAGATCAGACGCACACGAGCTTGAGATGGATACACCACTAGACATTATATATCACTACAAGTCCAATAAGGCTGTTGTGACGAGGAGGGTTCTAACCTTCATCCCTGTAGAGGAGGAGCCCACCTCTGGTCACCACTCCACAAGTGATGGCATGACTTCTGAGCCCCCCGCGGTTACAGTGACTACAGCATAGCAAAGCTCTTAAAAACCCAAAATTGTACCAAATGACACCTATGGAAACACATTCAGTCTCGTGCAGTGGGAGGTCAATACATAGTTATTTTCACAGACAGCAGCCGTGTGTGCTGGAATGGACAGGGCCACCATCAAAGAGCTTTATGAGCAAATATATTCTCACTGCGTAAGCGTTTTAGATGTCCAGGCATTAAAGCACTCCTGTGTTTTCCCTTCTCTTGTTTAATGGCTGTAATAAGATTCCTTTTATTATGATTTCTGCTCTCACTGTGTCCCTTCCCGACATCAATCAGCCGAAGGTTATGAGTAAAATGAAGCATGAGACTTGTACGGATGAATCTGGTGCCGTAATAAATAGTTTTACAGTGTATCTTAACACACGTGGGACAAAGGAGTCGGGGCGGCAGGGAAAGTTCAAACTGACATACTGTTATTAAACCAAGAATGTCATCTGAGGTGAAAGTAAATAGTGTTTTAAGAAGAAGAAGAAAAAAAATCTGAACAATACCATGATACTCTGTTTTAATACATATAATACCACAGACATTTTATAAGATCGGGTTTTCCATATTGTGTTATACACGATTACAGCTAATTTCATATCGATTTCACATAAGATTATATTTTTATGTAACATGTTATTTTATATTAAAATTTAAAAATATATACAGTGTGTCATTGCCAAAACATAGCACAGTTAGGTGACAGTAAGCAGTACCAACCATAAGCAATGTTTATTACAGTGAGCATAATAATGTCAGCAAAAAATATTAAAACATCCTAAATAGAGGACACATATACATGTAGTATATACATAATCTCATAATCTAATATCTATGATATCTTTGTACATTGTATACTTGCATGTGTGTATGTGGCCATATATGCTAGACACTCATTTTGTCACTTTCACCATGTAATATAAAGTTGTGTACAAAACATTTAAGTTCTCTAGAATTTTGAGGGAAAAAAATGTAGTTTGTTGTTTACTCTTTTTAATCACTGTCTGAACAGGAAATTAAATTTAAAATGTCTAAACAATTGAAATGATTGAAAAAATTAAAAATTAATAATATTAAACACCAGTTTCAAATATAAATAAATACATTTATTTATTTGCAGATGTACTGCTCAGTACACAACACACAGGTAGTTGTTGCTGATCACTCAGTAATGAAATGATTGTAAAAACCTTATTCCTTTATAAATTATAGGAGAGCACCTCAAAAAATTAGCCATTTTAAAGATGAAAGGTGGTGATCTGCTTTATGTATTGGTGATCATTTATAAATATTAAAAATATGTAGCAGCATTTCATTATTTTTAAAAAAGTTTTAGGCGCATTAATGCATCTTCGCAGTACTCTATGTATGACCCAGGCAATGACGTATGACCCTGTACGCATACATATACTGTATACATGAGTTACGCAATATGACTACATAGTGCGTGCACAAAAACAACGTAGTTAAATGAGCATAAATGCATTATGCATACAGAAAAATGTGAACATTTTAGATTTTTATGTACTGGCCATGACAGACAAAGCCATTAAGTTAATATGTTCTGATGAATGTCTTCCTTTACTTAGAAACATATAAAAATCAGCCTAAATCTAAAACATGAGCAGGGCTAAAACATTCAAACCCACAGTTTTCTGTTTGTGAGGCCACAGCAAGAAACAGCAACTCAATTATGAGTCAACCTTGGTGTTATGAGGCCCAAAAAAAAAGAAGAAAAAAAGAAGCAAGAGTTCTTAGTTACTATATTTTTTGGAAGGTTCCATGGTGAAAAAGAGCCTAATCAGAAGATAAAAAGAATAAATAAAGAAATTCTTCTTGATTTGGATCAGCCTGTGTTGATTGGCTGCTTGGGAGCAGAAAGTGTAAAGTCTGACCGAGGAGCGGATCTCAAAGGGCTCCGGTCTGCACCGTGTGTCAAGCCTTTCACATAAACTGGCATTCATTGTGAAGCCCTTTTTGCAAACCATTAAAAAAAAAAAAAAAACATTTCGCCCCTGAGTTGTTTTCCAATATCGTCTCCAAACCCATAAAACGGTTTGCTTTTCATTTATTTTTATGTGAAGAACTTTGAAATGCAAATGTTTGTTTCCTTGTACATAAAAATTGAGAGAAGCCATCTTAGAGAGAGATTTGATGTGAATATGAATTCTGGCCATTTGACATCATTCCTTAGATAAACATGCGGGCTCTCAGTGCGAGTCTTTTTGTGCTGTTAAATGAGTGTACTTTGGCACGCTGCAGTGTACATACGCTGATGCTCTGCCTCTCTCGCTGGACTCCTTCACGGCTCACGGGGCTTGTAGAAGACTGGCATCTTTACAGCGGCCTCCATTGGCCACATTTTCGTGTCAAATGACAGGTCTGGCCCTGTAAAAGTTGGTGCTGTGGTAAAATATGCATTTACGTTTACAGCTAAAGCTATCAAGGACGCGGCTAACAAGTCCTGTTGACTTTTGTTGGATTGAGGTTTTAGGGCCGACATGTTAAACATTTCTGCCGCAGCCTTTTCTGAGCGTCATATTTTAAAAATCATCAGTCTATTTAGTTTATAGTCCTGGATCATGTTCCAACTTTTTTTTCTTTTTTTAAGAGTTGGAATAAAATGCATTGTTTTTTGTTTTTTTAATAATATTGGCAACATTACTGAAAAATTGTAGTTTCATTGTTCCCAGTGTATCAAATCCTTCTAAAATATTTATAAATAATAAAAAACACATACTGGCAGTTTATGCTTGAAGCCAGTATGGCATGGCCCTTATTGTGCAATCAGTTTGCGTATCAAGACAGCACAATTACTTTTTTTTAAAAAAGAAAGAAAAAACAACTAAAAAAACCAACCGCTTGAATTAAATTTACAGACTTGACATAATCATGAGGTAACAACCCTAAAAAAAAAAAAACATTGTAGTTAGGAAAGAAATTTCACAATATGTATTGTACACTGTAAAAAAGTTAAGAAGAAACAAGACAGAAGAAAAAAGAAGAGAATTCAGTGGTTGCTCCCCTATACACTGTCTGCTGGTTTCTAGTGCAGGCTAACAAGTTTGAGAACCCTCATCTTTGTGAAATGGAGGATCATACATATTGTTCATCACAAGAGAAGGCAATGAATCTCTGTCTCCAAAGAAGCGAAAACGTGAAGGGAAACGCAATCGTGACCAGCAGCGGCATAATGCAATCTGCAACCTGACCACTAGATGGCACTAGATCCTACACAATGTAGCTTTAAAATGTTAGTTATACGTTTGTTTATAGATTGAATAAACTCAATAGTGTCTATGGAGCCTTGAGTTTTTATGTTTTCTCAACTTTTTTTTAAATATTGATTTCGTTCCAACTGTACCTGGAGCATTCATACCAACTGTTTGACATACAAAGCAAGAAACGTAGAACACAGAGAACACACTCGGTGGAAAGA
>OMMV01017638.1:1538-13714 GCA_900302635.1 Chatrabus melanurus
ATAGTCACACTGAGAAGGCCAGGGATGAGATGGGACCATGAAGCCTATCAGCCATTCAGCCCGGGTAAAAACACAACATCCCTTTCTTTCTCTCTGCACTGTTCAAAACACTTGCAAAACTAAGCACAGACTGGGCGATTTATTGGACCAACGGGCCTGTGTCCACGAGGCTACAGCAGAGAAATACAAAGAACAATACCTACTGTGATAACATGATTCTACCTCCCAGTTCAGTGAGAGAAATGACCCAAACAGTCTGTCTTTGGTTAGGAAAGAAAACATCCTTCCACCTGTCCTCTGTGCGCTCTGGTAGCACAGAGCAGGTAATGGAGCTGAACTTACCCCTGGCTTTTAATGGTGCAAATAAATCAACAAGAAACAGTTTTGTCACTGTGTATTTGTACGTTCTTACACAAACTCAAGAACACTTACACTGTGAACTTTTAAGTAATATCTGATGTAGCAGTTTCTTTTAAAAGGTGAGACTGAGGTGAGTTTGATTTGAAATGTCAATTTTATTTGCTAAAAGTGACAGCACAATGACATCAAATAAGGTGGAAATATGTTGAGATGGCAGTCATTAAAGCTACAGTGTGTAGGATTTATGGGTGTCTATTCGCAGAAATACAATATAGCATTCCTAACCGTCTGTTCATTAGTGTATAATTATACACTAATTAATGTGTTTTCATGAGCTCAGAATGAGTCCTTCATATCGCCATGAGAGTGGGCCCCATGGCGTTAAAAAAATCTCGTACTTTATACGGAGGCCGATGGCAATCCGTTCATCATAAATGCGGCCGATTCTTGCACTCAGCGGCCGATTTCACAGCACGATGATCAGACAGCAGCCGAACGAAAATCTGGTCAAAAACAAACAAAAAAAAAAAAATCAACATATTTCAGTGGCATTCCTGTGGCTGCAGGTGTTTTTTGATTGATCGATTTAGGATAAATGAAGCCTGATTCATTAAATACGTGCGCGTCTCCTGTCGGGGTGTGCAGCGCTCACTGCGCTCTCATTCGCTCTCGTCATTTCCATATACCGCATTGCGCTGCGGTTGCATTCAGCACACAGCACAGTGCACGTTTAAAAAGAACATTAACACACAGCTTTGCATTAAATACGCAACAAGTCGGTTTATTAACACAGAACATCAACAGTCCATTTCAGTCTGGCTGTTTTGGTGCTGACGCGCACCTGCGGTGAAAGTTTAAAAAATAAAAATCACTTTCTTTTCCTTCAACTATACACCAGGTGTGTTTCTGATGAATGGCGTATTCTTACCACAGCGCTTTCCACATAAATAAATGATTTTTTCCATGTGTTTTCTTGCTGCTTACTTAGACTGTGCAGGCGCGTAGCCAGAGGGGCAAAGGGTGAGAACGGCCCCCCAACCCCCTCAGAATAAAGATCCAGTTTTGAAGACATTTTACTTTTTCTTTTTGCACATAATAACAATACTGTTAATAATATATATAATATTTTTAAGTTTGTGTCTAAACCTTTTTTCAGGAGGTCAGTGACTGACAATTTCAAATGACTAAGTGGAGCGGAGGCCAAAAATGGCAACCACCAAAAAAGTATGGAGGCCGAAAAAACTTTTGAACACTATGGCGGGCCCCTTCATGGAAGCCGCCATGCTGCAGCACCATGTAGCCCAAAAGGGACAAGTTTACACTCTTTCAATGCAGCCAGAAGACTTAAGAAAAAAGAAGAGGAACCAGCGGTTGCTTCCCTATACACTGTGTACTGGTTGCTAATGCCGGCTAACAAGTTTGAGATTCATCATTTTTGTGAAATGGAGGATCATACATATTGGTGATCACAAGAGCCTATTGCCAAAGAAGTGAAACCATTAAGGGGAAACAAAATAGTGACTGCCAAGAGTATAATGAAATCTGCAAAATCACCACTAGATGACACTAAATCATACACACTGTAGCTTTAACAAGCAATCTCGTTTCAAAGATAATTCGTCCTTCCAGCATTTCCATTTGTGACTGGATGGACAAATCAGCTGCACAGCTCAGATGCACATCACAAGTTCAAGAAGTACCCTTGTATTTAACTGTATAGCAATTTTTGCATCGTCAATAGATTATGCGAGTGTATCTCGCATGACATAACAGCTCTATTTAGCTTTGTGGGCAAGGCCAAGCCTGCAAGGCTATGGCTGTCCAATCCAATAACAGTTATACCCCTTCCATACAACATATATTTGATGCACATCTATTGAATGTGCCAACCCACTGTAGACACTCGGATCAATACTCAGACACTGGTCAAATCTGCACTGTCACTGTACTCATGAGACTCATCTTTGATCCATTACTCCATTTATGCATACATCACTGTAACGTTTGGCATGGGAAATGCTTCTGACAATGAGGTTCCTGATTAAGACCTGTGTCGAATATCTCATTCAAGCAAATGTCGACCCTGTTGGGGAAATACTGTCAAGAAGGTAAGTCTATTAACAAACGTACCTGCAGAGCACGTCAATAGGTCAAAACTGCTGTCCACGCAGGACCTCTACACTCAGAGTAGCAGGAGGAAGGCTCAAAGGATTATAGCCGTCCCAGCCATGGACTCTATGCTGACATCAAGCAGGAGGTAACAGAGTATTCAGCATGCTAAGAGGCAGCGTCTACCCCCAGGCCATCATATTACTGAAATTTAGCCTGAGTTCAATAGGAGGACTGGACATTATTCCCGCAAACACTTCACACAATTTGCTTATATACGCTTACAAAGTGTATACGTTTCTATTTATACGGTATCTCTTGTGACACCTGGACGCGAAGCAGTGGTATGGGGTCTTTCTGGAGGATCCTTGGGTACAACTGGATTGATTTGTGGCAACACGAATGGTGACTCAGGGAGACTTGGATGAGGCGTATTACTTGTGTTGTGAAGGAGTGTCATCTATGACATTGCTGCCATGTAGCGCATTTCTATGCATGAGCCAACGCACAGGTGCTTGGGACACCAGCAAGTGGAAAAGGCCAAAGAGACACCCATATATCACCTGGCTGCAGCAGACAGAGGGCTAGTTTTGGGAAGTGGGGATGGACTGGTTGGCTGCCTGCGAGGTTGGCAACCAGGACCCCAGGTGGGTCTGTGGTGTGATGGACACAGCAACATATGGTGCCAGCTCCCAGACTTGACTTGACCTGATAGCTCTTGTAAGCTGCACATACATCTCTTTCTTCTTTTGCATTTATCGTAAATGTTGCCGCTTTGGGGCTCGGGGCCAAATAACTTCTTTGTCTGCAATGCTGCATGCAAGTATGCAATAAAGAACTTTGAACCTTTCAGATCAGGAGACTGCAGGCTCATCAACACACAAAACTGGTGGAACATTCAAAGTGGGAAGGTCTCAAAATGACAAATTTTGTTGTGTGCGCCCACCTTCCTTCTTTTGACATAGAATACAGAGGACTTTCAGACCACTTTGGACTGAAAGTGTGATACAGCTCTAGTGTCTGAAAAGGTCTTCAAAGGATTAAGA
The DNA here is from genome assembly GCA_900302635.1 of Chatrabus melanurus. Classification (NCBI taxonomy): domain Eukaryota; kingdom Metazoa; phylum Chordata; class Actinopteri; order Batrachoidiformes; family Batrachoididae; genus Chatrabus; species Chatrabus melanurus. The sequence continues at coordinate 5,054 of OMMV01017638.1, forward strand.
AATTGGGAATTTCTTTGAGCCTACCGACTGAAATATTTATTGCAGATTTAGACTCTGTGCTGCAGACTGTTTTGCTTTCTTTCATCTGGGAGCCAACCACGCTTTAGCCAAAGTGATATAGGTAGCTATAATTTGACTGTCTGTGAGAAACAGTGCGTAGATTAAAAGAGTCGACATTATTCTGAGCATCACATATCTTATGTAAATCGTCATTCTGGCAGATCTACAGTGCCCCACTTTATATTCCATTCAGGAATGTACACCTACTTGTAAATGTGTCCTGAAACTAATTGGCCAATAAGTGTCTGAAAACTTATTATAATTAATCTGTTTGTTGAATGTAAGATTAACCACTATTGAGCATTGAGGGTTTTTTTTTTTGTTTGTTTGCTTTTTTTTACTGCGTAGAGATTGGTACATGGAACTGAAGTATTTACAGGAAATTAGCTACACTTGTATGAACATCGTTTTTATTATTCACACCACTATCTCTGTCGGAAATTATAAGTTCTGACAATGCATTTGTCTACTGCCATATCTTCAAATGTCAACAATGTGATTATAATTATTACAAGTATTCTCAGCCCTAAACACCCACATAGCCTTTAAAATGCATTATACATTTAATTTCTGAAAAATAAATATATATAAAAAACATCTTAAGTAAACTTTAGTGCAAGATATAGCATACATGAAAATTATCATTGGCATTATTGGTTCAAGGAATAGGACAGAATGTATCTAATGCCAATTAAAAATAAATGGTTTATGCTTATATACAGTCCACACTGTACCTAAACAAAATTTATTGACTACAGCCTGGCATCCAGTTTGACCTTCTCCTGTTTTACTTTGTATTCTATATTTCACAGCTCTGTGACAGCGTGTCTATTTTTATGGTATTTTGGTTTTCTACACCAGACAATGAAGCACCATTTGTGTATTCAGAGCTGGCAACACGTGAGCATGGGATACAACAAACTATAGTGCCATTCAAGTTGCTATTGTTTGTTTTTTTACGTCTATCATGCACATCCTCCTGTGGTATAATACATAAGGACCTGTAGTGGAAACTGAACCACAGTGGTGTTTGGCATTCCACATAATACTCTGTTCTCAGCTCTCTGTCACATAATATAATGATTATTCACACGTCGCTCTCAAACGGTAACAAAAATCTCGACTAAAAAGAGGTGCATTCTTAACCAGGGCCATGCTGTAGGGAATGCTGCCATTGAGAATTCAATCTAAACTTTAAAATAAAATTCAGACGGCTTGTATTTGCTCAGAGTACAGATATGCCTGAGGCATGTTCTAAAATAAAATCATAGCAGTAGTATCAGGAGCACGTTATAGCTTATGGGCAAGGCCCTTTAATGCACCAGTGCTACCATTTACCACATTAGCATGCACTCTGTGTTGATGTAACTGGGGTCTGGCTTAGCAGCCATTAAATAAAGATGATCTCAAAACGATTCAATTGTTAAATTATATTCAGAGGCCATACCCGGGATATGAGAGCTCTACTCCAAACGCTCTACAGAAGGCATTTTACAACGTCTACATAAACGTCTGTTGTGTACATCTTTACCTAATAGGTTGATAAGCCAAGTGAAATCATGTGAGCACTGTTTGTCCTCGTCAGAAAAGCATCCATGTCAACACAACTTAAGAAAGCCTGCACCCTGAGCTGGGTCATGGCAAGTTTCTCATCTTGAATTCACCATAGAGCTGCAGGTGGTGCAATATTTTTCCTCTTCTTCCAGTCACTCTTCAAAAAACATGCGTTGCCCATTAGGTGGCTTTCTATTTTTTAAGCTGCACAAGTGTGTATGTGTGCATTTTTTTAACAACTGACATATTTCCACCCTGTTTCAGCCAGGACACACAAGTTTTTAGCTATGCAAAGCTCACCGTCTGAACGATGTGTAATGACGGCAGGTGTGATTTTAGAGCGGTCAGTTTTGAGGACCGTGGCATTTTCAGATCGCAGTATACCACCATGGGTCAAAGTGGTTCCATAGTGTGGTAGATGGTGCATACTTTTAGACCTGGCATGTTGTGAAACCAACAATGAGCCCATGCCTGGATGAGACAATGACAAAAGAAATGAAAGTTCAGCATAGACCTGAATAGAAAAATGTACCCGTCTACGGAGGCCACTGCACACCTGCCAAATTAATGCACAATAATAATAATACATTTTATTTATAATGCAATTTACATTATAAAAATCTCAAAGTGCTACACATTGGTGTTAAAAATCAAATCCATAATAAAACCAAGATAAAATGCTATAAAAAAGTAAAAGGAATTAAAAAATACCAACTGGAGAAATTTTAAGAGTCAAATGTTCTTCTAAAAAGAAATGTTTGTCGTCCTCAAAACAGTCAAACTGCCAAAAGGTTGCCAGATGCAGTCTGTCAGATGAACTATGTAGCCAGCTTTACACAGTACTAAACTAAATGATATACAGTAGTACCTACCTAACATCGTCTGGATTGTGCATATTTAAAAAATGTAGTGGACTGCATTTATATAGCTCTTTCATGGTCAAAGTGCTTTACAGTGATGCCTCACATTAACCCACACCAATGTCAGGGTGCTACCATGCAAGGCACTCAACTGCACACTGGGAGCAACTTGGGGATTAAAGACCTTGCCCAAGGGCCCTTAGTGATTTTCCAGTCTGACAGGGATTTGAACCGAGCATCCTCTGGTCACAAGCCCACCACTTGAACCTCTTGACCATCACTTCCCCATAAACCCAATTTAAATTTTTTATCCATTTAGCAATGTACTGATTAATCATTAAAACCGCACTGTTGCACTGTGTCATTTCTGGTCGATGCAGAGGATGATGAATAACACAAAAGCTTTATGACATGCTGATGTGCACCCAGCGCCAGCTCGTAACAGTGTGTGTCGACTCGGCTGCACAACAGCCTTCACATGTTTGAAGTTTATACCAAGCATCAACGAACTAATGAATTTCCGCACACAGAAAACAGCTTTTTTATTAATATATATTCCTGGGATACATAGGATGCTTGACTAACAGGCTGAAAACTCCTAGCTTCTTCTATGCTGCGCATTCCGTTACTGTACATAGCACTGCCCCCAGTGGCGAACTATAAAGGTGAGCAGACACACAAACTTCTGCGAACTTCATTCAAGACGGTGTTGATATGCGGAAATGCAGAAGTAACTACAGATCTGTGAGCAAACTCACAAAATGTTAACCCCCCCCAATACTAGTTGCTTGCACATATTGTATATTGGAGGTAGTAAATCTTTTGTGATGAAACACCTAAATTTATTTAAAAAAAAAACAAAAAAAAAAAACACTTGTCAACCTCTGTACTGAAAAGCACAACACTTCTGTTTATACATTTACAAATATGATGTAAAAAAAAAAAATCCAATTATCTCCACCTGAAGATTTCGGATACAAATTATTTGCCTTCGTGCCTTTCTTGGTATGGACGATATTGCCTAAAATTCATATTGCGATATAATTTGAAGCATATTGCGGTAACGGTATATATTGAAGAATATATTCTTCAGTATATAAATTTCAATATAACTGTTTCTGAATGGGTAACATAAATTTCAAATAGTGCAGAATGCCATTTTAAGAACATTTATTGTGTAAAAATGCAATTATATAAAAAAAAAAAACTACAAAACCTTTCAAGTAACTTCCAAGCAGAGTAACAGGAGATTTTTTTTTCCTCCACAACGTAACGTAAAAAAAAAAACTAAAAAAACCGTCACTCTGTAGTGCAAAACAGTCTTCAGATGAGTGTTCCTATCGAGCAGACACGCGGAAAAAGTCGGGAATACTCGCTGTTTTCCGGAGCTCTGGGCTTTCGCGTGCATGCGCGCCGCTCCGTTCAGTGAGCTCGCGACTGCAGAGGAAGAGGCGACAGATACGCGCTCAGCTGATGTTTTTGAGAGATTCTTTCCCTGTTTGGACCCAGAAGTGCACCGAGCTTGCAGTACGCCGTCTCTAACGGAGCACGAGGCCGTTTTAACAGGCTGCGTTCACACGACTCCACGTGCACGCGCAGCAGCTGCGCGACTCAGTGTGATTTCACCGCTGAATCAAAATTAACACAGTTATCACGTTAAAAACAAGTCACAATGGCACAAAAACAATTTTTTTTTTAATTAAAAAAAAAAAAATCAAAAAAAATATAAAAAATAAATAAAATAAAATAAAATTAAATAAAAAAAATCACACAATTATGTAAACTTTGCAATTAATCCGCAGTTCACGTGCGTGCTGAACTGTGGGGGCGGTCCGTACGGATCAACTATGAGCTGTTAGATCACCACCTATCGCAGTTGGGCGGTATAATCAAAATCTCTACTGCTGGGCAAATTGATATCGTTTATATCGTCTACCGTTCTTACCGCCCACCCCTACTTGGTATTGTATGAAGTTTAACTGAAATCTATCAAGTGGCTTAGGAGGAGTTAGGCTTATGAACTCAATATCACATGATGCACCAAATAAACACAAAAGTCATCTTCATATAGTGTGCGCTCATTGTGTGAACTTTTATTGAAATAATCCATAAACTGGTTTAGGAGGAGTTGTGCTGAGGAGACTCAGACAGACAGATGGACAGGGTGATTCTGATATAAGGTCCTCCCCCCAACTTTGTTTGCAGGATGTATAAAAACCACGTTTTAGTAGACCCACTCTCAGGCTGTGGATTTCAGAGTAAGCGGGAGTACAGATGTTCTGCACATGCGATCCAGGACAATATCTGGATTTTTTTTTTTTTTTTAAACACTCCAGAATCTGACTGCCATTTCTGGAAGGGCGCGGCACTCTTTCACCGTCAGGACGAGGTTTTAAACCTGCCGACTCAGCTGCTTAACAACCATGTAAATTATTTTATTTTCAATAAATAAGATTTGTGATAAGTTTGTGAAGCTCAACTATTTCCGAATATGACCTGAACCATATCGCAATTAGACTACTGTGCAAGACTTCTGGAAGTGCATGAAGCCGTGGTCCGGAAGCATTGTTCAAATTTCCAAACTTTTAATGCATTTCGCAAAAATTACACCCCAACCCAAACCCTAAACCATGTAAGATAAAATAATTTGCAAGGTTACTCGGCAGCTAAAACAGGTTTAGAGCCTCATTCCGACACTGGAAGCACGCAGCATCCTTCCAGAAATGGCGATCAGATTCTGGACTAAAAAAAATAAAAAAAATAAATACTGCAAACTGCGTGGAACTTGGGTCATGACAAGGGCAGCGTCCAGGGAACCAGGCCTGGTTCTGTAGTGTGTGTAAACGCAGAACCAGGCGGTTAGTTGGTTTATGTGGTTTAAGTTTTCCACAGGGAGGTGGAGTAGTGTCATTTTATGACAGCGCTTCTGTAATATTTATGGCTGATTCACACAGGATAAGAAAGCTTGGTATAATTTTATATTGCCGTCACTCCTTAAAAGCTCCACACTAAATTATATGGAGACGAGGGTGGGCCTTGAACTGGGAACCTCCTGTTACGGAAGCAAGCGCATTAGCCACCTGAGACACCCGGTTACCCTGAAAAGATGGAAGGAATAGGGCTATCTACAGTGACGTCACTGATGACGTGACCAGCGCCGTAACCAATGGCGGTAACACAGAGCTCCACCTTCGCGAGGTACAAACAACAGCGCGCAGAGCATCAGAGGTAGCAAAACTGACATGCGATAAAATAGGAATAATGGCCCGATGGTGCAGGTTGACGGCTGGTACACTGTAGGAACATTTTCGGTGGAAGTCCGGCCGAGTTCATGCAGCTGCTCGTCAGACACAGAGGGAGAGAGCTCTCGTCTGTGGGGCGCTTCCGGTGTCGGGAACGTCCCCGCTACCCAGCCTCGTCACTGATGTTTCAGTGGTCGGTTCCTCCGCAAAACTCCCTATATATATATATATATATATATATATATATAAACACTAAGCTAGTGAGGTAGTGGTCAGCATCAAAATACGTGATTTCCAGCCAATTGCTTGGGTTGGTCTGTTAAATTGATGCTGGAAAACGATATGGGCAGTTTGACAACGTAGAAATATCTCATTTCTGTTGGTATCTGGTAGAGCCCGACCGATATGGATTTTTTGGGGGCCGACACGATACCGATATTAGGGAGTAAAAAAAACCTGATATATAAAAGTGTTCATTTCTCACAAATTTTTCCAAAATATGACAAAAAATGGCAAACATATTAGATTGAGACAGAAATACAGCTGTCTGGGATCGTATTCCGTCATCTTGGATTATTTTGTTCAAGCAACCAATCAATGAACGTCACCGTCACGTTACCTTCACTCGGATTGGCAGTCACTGTGTTGCTTCCCTCAGAATTTGCATAAAACAGACTTCTCGTCTATTTTGGCCCCACCTATTCAGCGGTATAGCGACCACTTGTCTCTTGTCACTGTAAAACACCCACTCTGATTGAAAATAAATGGCAGCTGGTCAATTTTCCTCCGTCTCTCGTAGCTCATGTGACCAAGGGGTGATTGGGGTTCCACCCATGTATGACAGCATTGTAAACAAGGCCGTCAGACCGCCCTCTGCTGAACAAACTATGTAATGACACCATTTCCAACAGCCAAAGTGTTTTTCTGCATTGTTTATTGGGCAAAATAAAAGTTTTCATATCAGCAAAAATAACGCTGATACCAATATGTTTGAGAAAGGCTCATATCGGCCGATATAGGCTCTAGTATCTGGCCTTAGCTGTGGGTGGAAGATGATCGAAATAGTCACAGGACACATCTGTGCACCCAGGTGTGAACATAATGTTCGTACCTCCGAATGGCGGAGCTCCCACAAATACCCAGATGTGTAGACAGCCCTGTTTTCAAATGTTTACACCAGATGTGTTCTTGCGAGACTTAACTATTTTGCCCAGTTCTTTAGCCCGTCAACTTTGACATCCGTGCCCCGTTCTCTGGCCACTCCCAATGACAAAACACCGAATGGCTTTCCGTGACGTATGTCACCGAACTCTATAACAAAGCGTGTCGACCCTAAATTTTGCTTGTGGTAGAGGAACTCCTGTATGCACACTCAAAGTGTTTTGAGACTTTGAAGAAGTTCAAATTGAAACCCCAACCATAAATGTCTGTGAAAGGTAGGATTCTGCACAATATAAATGTAGTTGTTTTTCCCCCCTTATGATGATCAAAAAATGACATTAGTTAGTAGTATGAATTTTGTTAGTCATGAAAAGCTGACTTCAGGACAAAGAGTTATTTCAACAAGCTTGGAAGGCTGAGCCGAGAGTCCTAAGAGGAGGAAGGAGGAAGGAGTCATCAGGCTGTCAGAGGAGCAAACTTGAAGCAGATCTCCTCCAAAACTGTCCCGTCAATAACCTCATCACGGACACGGAGGGTGGAGCAAAAACGAAGATGCCCCCAGCGCGATGTGCTCGACATTTAACAGAAAAAAATACAAAAAAAATGGGAAAGAAATGTTCGTTTAATATGCACCCTTTCAACGGGTTTAAGAGCACTTGTGGAAAATATTCGAACGCAGCGAATACTTCAAAGACTTGAAGTATATCCCCCCCTCCTCTCCCCGTGCACTGAAGTGCGAACGCGCCGTGTCGAAAAACTCTTAAAAATAAAGAAACAAACTTACCAACAGTTCTTGAGCCGGAGCCGGAGCCGGAACCCGAACCAAGCAGCAGGTACCAGATCCACATCATACGGTCTCCTTTCTCCTCCGGCTGGCCCTTTTTTTTTTTATCCCGCTCCGCCGCGGGGCCAAAAACTAGGGGCAGGAAAGAAAAGAGAAAAAAAAAAAAAACTTCTCCGGCACAGCTCCTCCTGCTTGTTATAATTTATCAAAACGGGTTATTTTATTTCCTCTGGTGAAAATTAGGAGTGCATTTGTCTTTTCGGAGTTTGTGCTGGTGACAGTAGTAGTCCGCTTTGGGGGAAGGGGGGAGGAGTTACAGTCTGGAGCTGCTGAGGGGGCGGAGCCACAGGGAGCTCCAGAGCAGAGGTCGTCCAGGCTAGATGACTCACGCGCGCTGTTAGCCAATGGAGAGCGACGTTGCCACATGGCGGCCATCTTGCGTCAGACAGCAGGCCCCACTCATAACATTGTCAATGGAGCATGTGCTATTTAAATAACCATAACTGGCCCGATTTTCCACCGATTTTCAAACGGTTTGATTTGTTATAAACGTCAGAGATGTAGCTATGTTCCTGCATACTTAATGCATAATTTTAATTTCAACATGTCCAAGCATCTTGTATCATAGCCACGTTAATAAGGTTTGTAATAAGGCAAACCGTTTGTAAATCCGTCAATATTTCGGCGAGTTAAGAGTATTTTTGTTTAAGCTGATCACTCACCTTCCAACTGCTACCATAGAGCGCGCCAGAATGGTTGTCTGAGGTAAGATGGCCGCCGTTGAGCTACGCTGGCGAATCCCGCTTGCGCCATCTAGCCTTTCTTATATATATATATATCTATGGTCCAGGCCAGGACCGGGGTTCAAACTGAGGGTTAGGGACCAATAACAGGTCAACAACAAAACCACAACTAAATGTCATAATAATAATAATTCACCTTTAATCCTGCTCACTGAGCATTGAATCTTGCACATAATCAAGGTATTCCATGTATTCCG
>OMMV01017697.1:2387-12644 GCA_900302635.1 Chatrabus melanurus
TGGAGCGGAAAGAGTGCTTGAGATGGGAGATAACGCAGTGCAAAAACAAACTAACATTTTCCGTAGCCTTTCAAAGCTCCTTTTGCACGAATCTGTGGCGTGTAATTGGCGATGCCTTGTGTGTTTGAACCGTTTCGGATTTTTTAATAAAGTTTAAATTTAAGAGGGGATGCGGATCTATTATCATACATGCATATGCAACAGTACTGCGCATTTTCTTGGCTCGGCCGCGCCTCCCTGGATGGCACACAGCAACTCTGCTGATTTTTTTTTTTTTTTCCTGCAGCAAAATATATTTCAGCTCGCGGAGGTGCATATTTTAGGAGAGTTTTTAAATCATTTTTCTGACATCCGTTCAGCTTACTGACCGTTAACCGCTCTTCTTTTGGCTGCATATCAGCACACCTGCACCCGTGAAGGAGGAGGGGAGAGACAAGCGGAGAGGAATGGAGAGATGGATAGATAGATAGAAGAGGAGGAGGAGGGAGCGATGACACTCATTCTTCTTTGTCATGATTTGGGAGGTTGTTTGTCATTTTGCGGAAATAAAATCGAGGCTAAATCTGCGGAGGGATTTGGTTTTAAGGCCTGTAAGGCCAGAACGGGGCCTGAGCAAGTGGAAACGGTTAATTAAAGCAATTACATCTGTTTTTAAAAAAAATCAGTTATTTCAAAAAGGACAAACGTTTTGGAGTTGATTTGATGTGGTTTAATCATCAAGTGTACACATTTTAAAGAAAAACAGGCGATTGAGCTGGACTGAGAGCTCTGGCTATAATTATTTCATCAATTAATATGAGATTCCGGTTTTAACCAGTTTGGCTCGACTGGCCTGCTGCAGCACAAATTAAACTGGATGGTTTTTGCATAACTGTCAATCCTGGATGTGGCTGCAGTGCAATTTTGTTGAAGGAATCTGATGGAAGCTTCGCGTTTTTTCCTCCTTTTACAAACCATCTGCTGCATTAATGTACGTAGATTAAAAAAAAAAAAAAGATTTCAGTAATCGAGTCACATAATTCCACAGCTCTAAGTATGACACTGACTCTAACCCGTTTGGAGTTTTCTTTAAATTCCGATTTCCTATGCTGCAGAGCACGGCCCCGATGCGTAAACGTGCCATCAAAACAGACGCGGACTGGAGGAGATGTTTGGAGATGGAGCACAAACAGTAATTGCTGTATGAGTCAGAGTCTGGTGGGTTAAATCCGGTTCACGCACTCAGAGGTGTTGCGTCGGAACATTTTATTTGTCAAGCGTATGCGTAAAATGGTGCCAAATCCGGATCAATTAGTTTATTTTTGGGGGGATTGTAATGCGCTGTGCAGCAAGTGTTTGTTGCAAAGCAAATGCGGTGTTGAATATATTTAATCTCAACTCTCTCCGAGTGGTGCATGTGAGGCTTTTTTGGGGGGTTATTTATTCCACTTTTTTAATGAAGTGCACTGGTGTTATTTAACTAAGAATATTGTGAAGAATGAGCCAATAAATGACTCGTTAAAGGTCACTCTCTCTTCCGCTCCCACTCCTTCTCTCTCCCCCTCTCTTTCTCTTTCCCTCGAGTAATTTTCAAGCTCCAAAATCAGATAGGATTGCTTCGTAACCAGTTGTGAAATGAATTATTTGCATATAATCTTACAGTTGCAGACTCTTAAAAAGCCACACTGAAGACAAAAATGTAAAGGCTACGAGAGAGAGAAGGGAGGGAGGGATGTGTCACTCTTTCGGGTTATCGCGCCTCCCTCGTTGCGCTCCGACGCGCAAACCCTGTTTTCGTTGTCGAGCGTTCGAGCTCAGCAGCGCAACGCAAACACGTCCGCTTGAATGAGACGCTTCATCTCTGAACGTTTGCTTGTCTTCAAACGATTGAACATGTCTGTGGAGGTGGAGGATTGTTTCAGTGTTATGCCTCGAAGGCGCGTCAAAGGAGGTCTCTGCTGAATCTTTCCACAAGCTGACATTTTTAAAGGCAGCGAACTCTGCAAGAGTCCGTTTTTACGCGTCACCCTCGTCAGACAAAAGGTGCACATCCGCGTGCGCTCAAACGTGCCACTGATCCATCATCTAACTGCAGAGCGTAGTTGTCCGTAAACAACACTGCTGCGCTACGGAGAAGTGGGTTTTACGCGCTCACTCAACAGGTTCCGCGCGTAAAAGTGACCAAATGACCTCTCCAATCCAGTACGCACGGAAAAAGTTTAACACCCCGTAATCACGCCATCCCTCGCTTTCTCTGCTGTCGTGCTTCAGAATTAAACTGTTTCAGAAGAAGAGTGGATTCCAAAAAAATCTGCAAATCTGACACTCGCTCACGCGCAAAGCAGCCTTTTTGAAGTGATGGATGCTGAAATGGCTGCCTCACATTTTACTGACACTGCATAAAACTCTACACGAGTTGTTTTCGCTCTGTTGTGTCTGTGTTGTGCGTTCACGTCCCTGGAATACTACTCCATGCCGCTTTTCTTTCTCGACTGTTCCGCCCAGTGAGATGACACCATGCTGGCAACAAAAGCAGAGACACTCTGTCATGACACCATGTAATACACGTCTCATTCTGCAGTCATTGTACAGCAAATGAGCAGAGGCCTCCATCAAACATAATCATATCTTTTGGCTTTTATGTGAAGCATCACGGCGGTGAATCAGTGCTTCAGCCACGTACAAATGTTTCTTCCATTATCAACATATATGCACGATCTTAAAACGTATTTATGTGGCTGTAAGTGTATGTTTGGAGAGAGAGGAGGATTTATGGGCCTGTTTTCTGCTACACCTGATGCTGGGAATATTCAGCAGTGTGTATGTGTTGTGTTTGAATGAATGTAGATGAGACTGAAAAAGCTGCATTTTGCATAGAGGTTCAACATAAGCTCGCCTTTCCGGCTCACATATTCATGCATATCCACTGCAAAAATGTGCAGGAAAGAGGTGCAAATGTATTTAAGTGTATACAAAAATGAGTTATTTCAGTGAAATTGGACACAATAAAGAAAAAAATGTCTAAAAGAGGACAGAAAAGACAATAAAATAAATAAATAAATCAGGGCCACACCTTGAATCACACTACATTTGTATTACAATTTAATTAGAATTTATATTTATTAGAACAACGAGCTGAAATGGAATATCTGAGACACGGTTGAGGCCATAAATTTACATACACTTTGGCTTAAAATTCTACAAACAGTTCACGTTAAGTCTAGTAGAATGTCTACCGTATTTTCCGGACTATAAGTTGCACCAGAGTATAAGTCGCATCTGTCAAAAAATGCATCACGAAGAGGGGAGAAAAAAAAAGCATAGATAAGCCACGTTTTTTTAAAAACGTGGTGCTACCACTTCATGCAATAAGAAGCAAAATTAATTTAATCTGCGCATTATTTATTTATAACGTAAGCACTGCATTAGTGAGCAGAATCTAATGAGCTAATTAATGTTATTGTACCATGCACAAAACGTGGGTACACTGCTTCTTTTGACCAAGTGAGGTAAAAGGTTGAAAACTCTTTTGTAAAATATTTGCTAAGGCGCAGTCACACTATGACATTTGGGCCAGCGCGGACGAACGTATTTGCAAACGTCGGTGTCCGCCAGCAGAGCCTACCACAGACTAGACTGTTCTTGTTGTCTCACACAGTCTAATCAAGTGTTGTGCCGAGGAGTACAAAAGTTCTATCCCCTCTTTTTATTCTGGAGCGTAGTTTTTCAGGTGAAGAACATTATTTCTTAAATTTACTTGTTCTCTAAGACAGAGAATTCTTTTCTCATTCAGAGCTTCTTCTTCTTCTGCTTCGGAGTGTAAATCATAGTACCTCAATCAGTATACAGGAGCAGCTTGTTATGTGTGTAGATGGTGCCATCTTGTGGCCATAGATGATAATACAGTATTTTTTTCATATATAAGTTGCTTTGGAATATAAATCGCAGGACCTCCCAAACTAGTTAAAAAACCACGACTTATACTCCGAAAAATACTGTAAATCAAAGATATTGATTAAGAGATTTATTTTAGCTTTTATTTACAATATCCTGAGTGTTGAGGACCCCCAAATAGCCAAAGGGATGCCCTTGTTTTACCTGGCTGGTGCAGATAGATGGTTACCTTCGAGAAGTGGACCGGTTGTCTGCCTGGGTGGTTGCGTGGTGTGGTGGATTCTCCCAGACCTGACCTGACATTTATTTACAATATCAGATTTTTAGTTGCTGTAACATTTACATGCATTTTGTGAAGGCGCAGTCACACCTAGGCATTTGGGCCAACGTATTTGCATTCGTCGGTGATCGCTAGCCTCCGGTAGCCTGTGCTGGCCTTCGGCGGTCTTTGGCGGTGTTTGCTGATGAACGGCGACCGCGTCCAACATTTTCTCCGCGTTTGCTGACGTACCTGTGGCTACGTAGGAGACCGTTACAGACCGTAGATTGTCGATACGTGCACGTTGCGCGAGGTAGCCCTGGCTAGCTTGCGGTACCGTTGCGAACAGCCTCCAAAAGCCTGAGTTACTGGTGCGATCGTGTTCGCTGGTTAACGTGTGGGTGTTGGTTCGCCCACATTGGCAACAGTCCCGCTTGTTATAATGGCGCGCTGGATAACGGCTGCCTCTGCTACAAACATGCTGTGAAAGGCTGTGATGCATTTGAGGTCCACTGCCAAAGTCCGGGAAGATGATTTTCGCCACTTTTCTCTCCTTTTCTCTCGCTTTCACCTCGTTCACCAGTTGCTAGTCCAAGCATCATAATGTGACTGAGCCTTTAGTATTTGGTATTATTGCCTTTTAAGCTTGAATGAAACGGTTAGGATAGCCTTCTACAAGCTTCTGACCATATTTTTCTGCAATCTTAGCCCATTCCTTCTGACAGAACCATTGTAAATCAGTCAGGCTTGGACACTCTGTGGGAAGGAGGCCAGGGCTTTGGGATGACCAGTCCAACACTTTCAACATGTCTGCATGTCATTGTGTCACCACTTTGGAGGTATGTTTGGGATTGTTGTCTTGTTGGGAGCCCCAGTTGTGACCAAGCGTTGGCTTTCTGGCTGACGTCTTGAGACGTTGCTTGACAAGTTCCACATATTGTTTCTTCATGATGGCATTTATTTTATGGAGCGCACCGGTCTCTTTCCCACAAGAAGCCCTCTCCCCTGCTTCATGTTTGGGATAGTGTTTTTGGAGTAGAAGCATCGCTCTTTTTCCTGTCAAAATAGTTCAACTTTTGTCTCATCTAACCAGAGAACATCCTCCGAAAGGCTCAGCCTTTGTCCTGGTGATCAACTGCAAACTTATGTTGAGCTTTTTTTATGTTGATTTTGGAGTAGTAGCTTCATCCTTGGCTGACGGCTTTTAGGCCATGGCAATGAAGTGCTCTCTTGATGATGGATAATGAGATATTTCTGATTTCTGATTGACCACGCTGCCCCTTCACCAACAAAATTCCCATAATACAGTTCATTTTAATTGATGTAACATTGCAATGATTAGAACTATCCTGTCTATTGTGATTGCTGAAATATTTATTCATGTTTTTGTGTCCGCCATAATTGATTATTGTACTGTTTTGTTTTCTGGTTTGCCTCACAAGAGTTCAAAATGTCAGTAGATGATTCAGAATTCGGCTGCTCAAACGTTGACTGGAACCCAACAATTTGATCATGTCACCCCACTGCTAGCGTTTCTGTTCGTGTGACGGTGGATTTTAAAGTTTTGCTATTGAGCTAAACATACTGAATTGTTGCTTCGTCGTCTTATATGGCTGAGATGGTTTGGCTGTACGTATGGGCCGGCGCATATTCTGGGATCGCATGCGGGCGGCCTGCCGTGCGCCCCTCAGCAGGTGGTCGAGCTTTTTCATTTTGTGCACTGATGCTGTGGAACAGTCTACTGACTGGTGGTTTTCTGGTTCACCAAATCTTGTTTTCTTATGTATCTGATAAACTTAACATAATATAATAATAATAATAACTTTATTTATCTAGCAGTTTCAAGATAAATACAGTGCCTTGCAAAAGTATTCACCCCCTTGGGCTTTTGAAAAAAAATCAGGCTTCTCTATATTAAAATTTTGAAAATTATCCTCTTTGAACTCAACCTGAAAACAAATATCTACAACTTGATATAAATTAAATAAAAATATCGAAGCCAAAATGATGGGTTGCATAAGTAATGGCACCCTTTAGGGTCATTAACCCTAAAGAGAAGACATATTCAGTGACTTGGAAATGTTCATGTATTCATCTCCTGATTTATCTTAAAAAAAGTGGCTGTAAAAGTGGTGATTTCCTTGTGTTATACTAAAGGGTGCCCATACTTATGCAACCCATCATTTTGGCTTTGATATTTTTATTTAATTTGTATCAAGTTGTAGAGATTTGTTTTCAGGTTGAGCTCATAGAGGATAATTTTAGAAATTTTAATATAGAGAAGCATGAATTACTTTTTTTTCCCCCCAAAATGCCGTAAAGAAATTAAAATATGTAAAGGCACCAAGGCACTGTACATTTCAACGAGCTTTACAATATCAATTTGTCATTAAAAAACACCACAGTTAAAAACATTACACAGTAAAAAAATTTAAATGATAAAACAACTAACATCAAAACCAATATACAGACTATATACACATAAAATAATCAAATAAAACAAGTTACAATAAGATTCTAAACTAAACTGTAAATAATTACAGATTAATTTCTATCATTAACTTATGCTGGCATAGTACAGAAAGGAACTTTTAGGAATAATTTAACACCTGAATTGACACTCTTAAATCATCCCAAAATCTGCATGCTGGGTGATTTGTGATGTGTTGGTTGCCTTTTAACGTCTTAATTATGTCAATTATTAATCATGTAGTCTATAAAATACCATCTTTACATTACTTACTAAATTCTAAATATATTTGCTCATTTTTAGAGAAACATTCAAAATCTTTATTTTTTTTGTTGCCAATTTAAACCAGTTTCACTTTGGTTTAGGGCTGTGAAAACATTTCGCAAACAGCTAATATCTGCTTTAAACTTGTTCCCAACCTGTCAGAAGTGACATAAACGCTGCAAACTTTGTTGTAGAACAGTTTAAAACCAGTCAAAGGGTCTTATTATACATCTTTTAAATAAATTAATGTGGTTCACCCGGTGTTTTATTAAAGTTTGCAACCAGAAATACCCTACAGCAGCCATACACCAAGTTAAGAACACCGCGGCCCACTTTGACCTCTTTAATCACAATTTTGATTGAGACGAGACGAAGATGAAATATTTCCATATATAATGTTAAAGTAGGTCAAAAGAAGAATAACGTGTCATTTAAATCCGATGGCTTTATTTTATTACTTCTGATTACATTTTTAAAAAAATCACAATTTTAGGTAATTGTAGCTTTATTATAAAATTGAGAATCAAAGACATTTTTATTTATTTTTGATGACCTCTCACGGCCCACCTGCAGTACCTTCATGGACCACCAGGGGGCCCACACTTTGGGAATCACTGCCTGATAGAGTCTGAGGTGAGGCCTCCTGAACAGCCACATTTCCAGATCTGTAAGAAAACAACTCATTTGTGTGCCTGTCGCTTTAAATGGAAAGGAGATGTTGACGACCACGGTGCTTTTCTATAGGCCAGCTCGGGGTGAGGTGGGCGTGTCCCTCAGAGTATGCAAAATAAGATGTTTCAGGCTTACGTTTTGCTGGTAGCAGGGTGGTTTCTACATGCACAGGTTGTTAAACTGTGTGGGACTTTGAGAGTGTTTCACGTGAAACCCAAACCAGACGTAAGTGTAAAAGGTAGATAAAAAAAAAAAGCACAGTATGACTTCTAAATAATTTCAGCTGCAAACAACAAAACGCCTCCTGTTTCCAAAAATAGCATTTGTCGCTAAGAGCGTGGCAGGCTGCTGTCATCGGTGTCACGTGGTTGTAGTTTCTTGTACATTTGCTAAATGTGTGGCGCTCTCCGCGGTGCTGAAAGCGCCCAAACAGTCAGGCGGCGGCGCTGATTGACTGACGTGGATTCAGACGATAAGACGGATTGAACTTGACCTGAATTCAGGTTTTTTTGAACTCGGAGGATCTGCTCCAGTTTTATCTGGTTGGCAGGAGAACAGTTACAGTTACACCTTTTCACAATCCCTCCGATGCCGTTCTTGTCACACTTTGTCACATGTTTTGCACGAAAGCTCATCGATGGACAATTGACCCAAAGCTCATGTGCAGAAATTTATAATGACCCACACACACACAAATTAACATAAATATTTTTTTCACGATGCCTTACCCTTCACCCTCTCCAGTGGCAGACAGTGATGGCCCTGATTTGGAGAGACTTTGTTTTAAACCCATTTTCATGGCGACGGCGGCACGGTGGCTCAGTGGTTAGCACTGTTGCCTCACAGCTAGAAGATCCCAGGTTCGCTTCCGATCTGCTCCTTTCTGTGTGGAGTTTGTATGTTCTCCCCGTGTTTGTGTGGGTTCCCTTCCAAAGACATGCAGGTTAGGTGAACTGGTGACTCTAAAGTGACCGTGACTGTGTTTGTCTGTCTATATGTGTCCCTGTGATGGACTGGCGGCCTGTCCAGGGTGTGCCCCGCCTCTCGCCCAATGACTGCTGGGATAGGCTCCAGCCCCCCTGTGACCCTTAATTGTGGAATGTCCCATGCAATGGGCAGACCATCTAGCGATACTCCACCGTTGGCCCGACCCCGTGTCTGTCTGTCTGTCTGTCTGTCATGATGTCCCGCCAAGTGACCTTTCTGTCATATCTCAGCAACCACTTAAGATAGAGACTTGATGTTAAGTTCATATGAAAGGTCTTTGGAAGGGCTTTCAGGTTCTGGTTGCTATGGTAACCATAGTGGCTAGAGAAAAATTCATTTTTGAATATCTCAGCTTCTCCTTAAGATAGAGACTTGATGTTTGGCTAATATGAAAGTTCTTTGGAAGGGCTTTCATGATATGTTAATTTGGTTGCTATGGTAACCATGCTTATATGAAAGTTATTGTATATTGACTAATTAATGTAAAAAAAGATTGTAAAAAAAGGTTGATTCGTGATTCTTCCACCCTGGGACATCCCACCTGCGGGGCTTTACGCACTGCTTCTAGTTGGAAAAAGCAGACATAGAAAATGAATGAATGAAATTTCATGTCGAACCATCACTTCCTTATTTTAACGAGTATGTTCGTCCCTCAGATGATACAGCTGTAACAGCACTCGTTATTTTTTCCCCATTCCTTGGCTTTAGCAGGTCCTTTAATTCCACTTTTTATGCTATTAACAATTACAGGCAGGCAGCACATCAGTCTCCAAATATCCTCTTGAGGGTTTCCGATCCCTATGTTCTGATTCGACACCTCTGGCATATGTAGGCAGAGCGCATAGCCTAATTTTGTATTTTTGGGGCGTTATTTATGCTAATGTACTCTTCTTGTGGATGTGAGCTAATGTATGCACTTACAACAGTCACCATTGTTTATACACATTATTTATTCAATTTCCTGGATGTCCGAGTGTTTCCTGAATCTGGCGTGACACACTCCTACGAGCCCACCGTACTAAAAATAGGTAAGAGAAATTTAAGAGAAGTTTACAAAAATGTTCTTGCATGAGGTCCAATGTTTTAATATTTTAATATGTCAAGGGCTATAGAAAAGTGAAGATATCATTTAAAGCTACAGTGTGTAGGATGTCGTGGTGAGGCTGCAGATTGACCATCGCTGGTCATAATTTTGTTTCCTTTTACGTTTTTGTTACTTTGGTGACGGGGTTTCTTGCCTTCTCTTGTGATGAGCAGTATGTGTGAGCTTCATTTTCACAAAATGAGGGTTCTCAAACTTGGTCGTCTGCACTAGCATCCAGTAGACAGGGTATAGTTATATATATATATAACCACTGATTCCTCTTCTTTTTTTGTTCAGTTTTCTGGCCGCGCTGCAAAATGAGAAAGGCGGAGTAAAAATGTCCCTTTTGTGCGATTGTATCCACATGGCGATGCAACATGGCGGCCTCCATGAGGGGGCCCGCTCACATGTAGATATGAAGGGCTCATTGTAAGCTTATGAAAGCACATCGATTTGTTTTTGCAGATAATTTATACACTAATGAACACTATATTATTATGAATTCTGTATTACATTTCTGCTAATAAACAGCCCTAAATCCCACACACTGTAGCTTTAACTTTTTCCCCTTAAACTTCATTGTCTGTCTGAAGTCTCTCTCACACACACACACACACACACACACACACACACACAAACACACACAAA